>JARGXW010000140.1:0-263533 GCA_029204085.1 Mycena sp. CBHHK59/15 | reverse complement strand
TCTTCCCTTTCCGGTTGGCACCGGAGTCATCGTGCTCGTCGCTGCTGTTGCTTGGGTTGAATCCGGGAGCGTAAGGGGGCATTTCAGATATGGGGTGTTGGAGGTGCAGAGGAAAGAAGTTTTAAGTCACGCCACTACTGCGGATGGTTTATATCAACAGCACGCGACCTTCTAGAAGCTTTCCGGTTTTGGACAACTTTTTCCGGCCATATCCACAATTATTATTCAATGGACGCCACAATTGTTTTTCTGTTCCTTGAGGGCAAGGAACGCAAGAGGGGGATACTGTTATATCCATGCATTCTCGGTCCTTGATGTTCCGGTCATGTCCGGAACCGAACCCGGAACCGGACGGAATATTCTCGGACTCATCGCGGATCACCGGGTTTTTACGCAATGAAGGATTACTGAGCGTTTCCCATTTATCCGTCTTTATAATCCTTCTCCTTATTGTTCATTTCTCCGACATCACTTCTTCATCCTCTTTGGGACTCGTATTATTGTTATGTCCAACAGGTCACCTGACTCGCACCTTTTTAGGAATACAATTAGGACTTAGCTATATAAACCCGTAACATATGCCATGTACTTCAATTTGATAATTAACGTTGCTTTGCTCTACGCTCTGCACTGAGTCGTCCTCCGGTTAATTCCTCCGGTCCTCATTCCTTCACCGGCCACGGTAGTGCGCACATCCTACTGTCCTGTGGTGCTTGCGTTATCCTCCCATATACTTTCCGGAAGTTCCGATCCTCCGGTTTCCGGTTCCGGTTCCGGACTTGCTCTTCTCGTTCTTCCTTCGGCTCGGTATATAACAACTTCCAATCGAGCCCGAGACAGACATCGGTTGTCAGACTGGAGGACACCGTGCAAGACAAGACCACGGTGAAAGAGCCGTGAGGACCTCCATTGATAGTAAACGCATAGCTTGGAGAAGAATGACAAGGAAGTCGAGCCCGAACGAAACAACTTGACAGGACGGTGTGAGCCTGAGTAGATGAGAGAAGCACACTGGAAGTGTGAACAGATTCCACCAGTATAGACCCATGGGAAAGAGGCGAGGCCATAGCGGCGAGAGAGGGACGAGACAAATTTAAAGCTGATTGAGTGCCGAAAAGCTCAAAGGCAATGGGAAACAAAGCCAAAGCAAGCACGCAATACTAGCCATACTCACGTGTTATGGTCCGATTAAAAAAGGATTTAAAAAAGTGGCCACTGGGGGACTCGTTCGTATGACCATAAAATGAGAATTTGGCGGACACTCTATACCATTAGGGCGCTTTAGGACCCACTACCTAAAGTTAGTGGGCATAGGCCCACTGCGGCCCTGTCGCAGGTGGCATTTGGTCGGTAGTAGTGGTGAGCGGATCGAGGAAAACTTTGACCGATCAATGATCATTGATATCGGGCCTTGGGCCTCGGTATCCGGCGGTCCGACCCATTAAGCCTTAATAAGGGCTTTACAAGTTTCCGGCCTGTTGTTAAGGCCTACCCTTAGTCTTAACTTAAGGCCTTAACCCTTAACTGCAACACTGCAAACGGTGCGTCGTTCATGGGCAATCAATTGTTTGCGCACATCCAGGCCTCGATTAAAAACGCGGAGAGCGGAGAAGGGCATCAAACATTATCCCCGTCGACCCGCTTTCAGCAGGGCCAGCTGTTCACCACACTCATCTGCTACAACAATGCCCACCTTGCGCATGCCATCGCCAAATGCACCATGATCAGGAAAACAGGGTCTAAGGCCTCATCCACTTCCGCTGTTCCCCTGGGCGAACTGAACTTACCCGAATCTGTCTGGACCATTTCCGGTCAGATCCTCTCACTAGTTGCTCTAGACCAACACAAAGACACTCCTGGCTTTGTATGGGACGGAGAATTTGTATCGTTGTCCCTGAATAAGAAGGGTCAGAACAGCGACGTGTCACATATCCAGAATCTCCAATTCTCGGTCCCGAGCCGTCTCATTGATCTGGCTATCCACGAGCAGGCGCACGAGCTGCTGGCTCTCGAGTCCGAAGTTTCGTGCACCCGGGAGAAGACATGGTTCTTCTCCAACAAGGACCTATCAGCTGTGTGGTCCAGTCTGTGGGAACGGCTGCTCGCAGATAAAACCCTGCACGACAAATTCCCGGTATTCATGCAAGTCTCGAGCGGAGTCTTCCCTTATGTTACGTTGGCTTCCACAGGTAACCTTATGTTGTTCTTGCTTTGCTTTTTCAGACTAAAAGTGTCCTATGTAGACTCCCCGGCTATCTATTATCTCAAACCAATTGCCGGCACTCCAGTTGATGAGACACACTTCAAGCGTAGCACATGTCGTGTTTGCGGTGTCGTCGTCAAGGACATAAATCGACAGACTCACGTCGGCCAACACATCTTGAAGTCCGTCTGTGGTGTCGAAGATCCTTCAGTAAAAGTGCCGGTATGGAAACAAACCGGGATGCGAACATATACTGAATTCAATGGCAGGTCTCAAAGCCATATCCCTGTGGCACATGCGGCGGCACGACACTCAACGGCGGCTGTACAACTGGAATCAAGAATGGCAAACTTGATTCCAACTGCCCCCTCACCTATGCCTTCATGATTTCGGCTGCTTCACAATTCCGCGAAACGCGCCCATGTACAAACGTCCCCATCAAGTGTCCGGCTGCCGACTGCGACCAATTTCACTGGAAGTACAACTTCCAACAGCATCTCGAGGACAGACACCCTCAATGGAGACTAATTCTATCCCACGACTTCCTTTCCGCCTTTCAGATCATCTCTGCTGAGCAACAGGCCCTCGGAATTCCCCACGACGATGTCATTGACATTCCGGCGACTGCACCACCAAATCCCTCCTTTCCTCCTCCGAGTCGCGGCCAGAAGCGGCCCGCATAGAGCCCTCCGAGTTCGCCCAGCCGCAGAGCCAACAAGGAGAATGAAGGGATAACCGCATCGAACTCCATCGACTCACACGCAGTACACCCGCCAAAGATTCGGAAGGTCATTTTGAAGTTACCACTCGCCCCAGCCCTCCAGAAAAATTCTCGTGTAAAGTAGAAGATATAAAGATGACATGTAAATATTTTTGTACTTTTCTGCTCAATGCACACATACAATCCGAGCGAACTCGTCGTGGCTTCCCGTGTGAGAGCGACCCGATATGGAAGGTGCCCTGTGGCACGTGCTGTTGATAGTGGGCTCGCTTAGCGAATCGCGGTCCTCTTGCAATGTGGCATATAAGTGACAGGGGCAATGATAGTTCCCAAAGATTTCTCCCCTGGATTTCTAGGGTCAACAAGTATTCAATCCCTGAAGTAATCATTGGCTTCTGTCAGAAAGGACTGCACAGGCATTCAATCCCAGGGATGATTGTTGGGCTCCAGTGTGGATACAGGAATCCTGCAGTCGCATTAATCCTGTAACAGGATTAATGTGACTGTGCAGGATGCTAGGGGAGGAGAAATATGTGAAGGCATGCATCTGACAAAAGAACAGTGGGTGAAGTATGGTTTCATGACAAAATTGAGGAGGGGTGATGCTTTTCAGAGCAGAGGGAATGAACTTTACAGCCTTAAGTTGAGAGAGGTGACTATAGTCTTGTGCTTGCAGAAAATCTCCTGTTACTGTTAAAGATTTGGTTAGTTGGTATATGTGATACTTATGGTGCATCAGATGGGGGTCTGGAATTCCCAATAATATTGTTTCACACTACTGGCACATGGCGGGATTGTCTCCACTCGCCTAGGAAGCACTAGGTTGCCCTTTAAGACCCGTATCCTTCACTGGATATGTTGATACAATTCTAGGGCCTTCTTGGAAGATAGATGGTGAATTCTGTTCTACAGGCAGAACTGTTAAAAAGCCTCTGTCACGATGCGGGTTCACTTCATAACCCCCCAAGGATGTGTAGGTTTATGGAATTAATGGAAAGGACACTGTCCGCTGTTGAAAGCAAGTGAAAGAATGAAGTCTGCAGGCCTCCAATTGTGCTCCACGGTACCATGAATGGTTAAACATAGAAGGTGGATGCTTCAATAGGTTACGTGAAGGATGTAAGGCATGTCACGAGTCTACTCACGAGTAGACTCAGATCCATAGTGTGAGTACCTGTATTCAAAATACCTCAACTCGGATCCGCAGGTCAAAAACTCGTGGGTCAACGAGTTACTCATGAGTTTTGCAAAACCCACAGGTACTTGTGAGTACTTGCAGGTTTATGCTATATTTTGGGCGCAATGAGGTGTAAGACAATGTTATATGGGGCATATAACATCCTCATCCCATCTGTGCATGCTGGGAACTATGCATTAACTTTTCTGTCCCTGGTTTGTACACATTTTAACCCTTACATCCATGCAAAAAGAGGTCAAATACTCATGAGTTTGGTTAGGAACCATAAAAATCCATACTCGGATCCATGGCTACCCGTGGCCACGGGTACTCGAACCTGCGGGTCAGGAAACCCGCAAATTTCCCACGGTTCAACTTGTATTGACTCGCGGGTTACCCGGACTCGTGACATGCCTTAGAAGGATATGGATAGCTCTTTGGAGGGTCCACACACTTCGAAATGCAATTATTGTCAATGGGTTTCGAAGTGGAGCATGGATCTGGGTATTTGATTTGTTTCCGCTCAGTCATTTTAGTCTCAGTGTATATCTGTAGCAATGCCTGGCGCTGTACCAGAGCTCTTCTGGAGCTTGACGGTATAAATTTTGTTGGTGTGCAGTACCTCTTGGGACGTGGAGAGGACTGAAGAGTCGTGAACTGCCTAAGGGACAACACTTCAGGGGTTTATTCTTGTTCAGAATGGAGGATGAGTAAAGAAGAGAGCCCCGGGTGACCAGTGAACTCTATAGATTGGCAGGTTCCTACTATTTTTCATATCCATGCAGCATTCGGAGTTTCCAATCGAACTTACTTCAGCAAATCCGAAGGGGCTTCTCTTCAATCACAAGGGTTATTACGCAATGAAGAATTACTGAGTGTTTCCCTCTTACTCATATTCTCTTACTTCACTCTCGGAATCCATCCGACATTCACTTATTGTTTTTATTGTCTTTCATTCTTTTTCCTACGACTTTATTGTCTTGCGGAGAATACTCGGACTCGGACTTTCCTTGGTGTTCACACATTATTGTTACTTAGAACAATTAGGACACTACTATAAAGCTAGGTAGTTTGTACCCTGTATTCTTCAGTTTGATAATTGTATATGTTATTGTGTTCTCCCTTCCCAACGCAACCTGAGTCGGACTTTCTGATCCATCACATTCTCCGTACTCCCTCCAGCCCTCCTGCATCCTTACTCGTCCTCCCATTCTTATCTCTGGACTTTGTCTCACCTTGGTCGCAAGCTGGGTAGTCGCACACTCTTGTTTGTAGTGCTTGCGAGAACGACCTTCTGACTCTCTCGGAAATTCCGTGATGTCTCCGAACTCTTAGCTTCGGATTTCCACAGTAACTCCAGTTCCCTCAGCTCAGCACTTAACACTATTCCGCTCTAGTCTAGGACTGTAGTGGAAAGCAGGGGAGTTTGGAGATGCTTTCTCCAGATATAGTGGGTGGTATTTATACTATTTCTAAAAGTCCATGTGATTTTCCCTCATTCCGACAACTCCATTCATCTTTCCGATGATCGGGAGTAAGTCCCCCTCTTTCCCATCACCTTCCTAGTCATGCAGAAGCATCGCGGACTGAGTTCTTAGGGCCCAGAACATCTGCATGGGGTCATGGAATGACTGTACGAGCTTACGGAACATGTATCTTGTACGCAGAGTGGCCCCAAATGCTAGTGGACTAAGTATTAATCATAGGAATGGATGTAGCAGCCCATGGACTGAGTTCCTAGGGTCCAAAATGTCTATACATGGTCGCAGAATGACTCTGTGAGCCAGCTGAACATGTATCTTGTGCATATGGTATCCCTACAAGCCAGCGGACTAAGTCTATGATCATCGGATTGGCTGTAGAACTGTTACAGCCAAATGCAGTACTGAAGGTGCGGCCCATTTTCTTTCTGTTTTTGGGGATGTTTTTGATGAATTCGTGATATCTCAGCAGGTTCTGCACCGATGGACCTGAAACATAGATAGATCTTCAGGAATAATCAATCCTCAATTAGTGATAGAAGCAGATCAGAAAAATATATATTATTACCTACGTACCATCAAATAGTGCCGCCCGAGCGCAAATGGGCCCTAGCATGATGTGACAATGTCTAAACCCTCTGGGATTTTTGTCAAAGGGACTCTACATGGTATGTAACAGAGTCGTAGAGCAATATTGTCGAAGAAGCCCATCAATGACTTCTATTTTAGTGTGAAACCTTCTATGACAGAGGAAATGCTATTTATAACCCATGCTATTTGAAAATGTGCCAATGTTTTTCTATGAGTCGATGTGATAGACCATAGAGTCCCTTTGACAAAAATTCTAGAGGGTTTAGACATTGTCATGGCATACTAGGGCTCATTTGCACTCAGGTGGCACTATTTGATGGTACGTAGGTAATAATATATATATTTCTGATCTGCTTCTATCACTAATTGCGGATTGATTATTCCTGAAGACACTGGTTGAGCATTTCAAGTTTTTCAGTGAAAATATTGGTAAAAAACTATCTTCATTTTTCACACTTTTTTCACTGAAAAAGTATGTGAAAAGTATAAAACTTTTTCAGTACTTTTTGATTTTACTTTGAATTTTTCACCTTGACATTAAAAAGTACTGAAAAAGGTTTGAATTTTTCACAGACTTTTTCAGTGAAAAAAGGGTGACAAATGAAGGAAGTTTTTCACCAATATTTTCACTGAAAAACTTGAAATGCTCAACCAGTGAGATCTATCTATGTTTCAGGTCAATCGGTGCAGAACTCGCTGAGAAATCGCGAATTCATCAAAAACATCCCAGCTGATGCCTATTCTCATAGTATGCAGCAGATGCCACTTACTGGCTCCCTCAGTCTTCGGGGCCACAAAAGTGATCTTAATTTGGCACACCCTTTCTGGCTGAAACGGCTCATCGCCAGGCCTGTATGCATCGATGATTCTGGGCTTCTGCGTGCTCCTTTCATTACATTGTTTGGCCTCTTTTAGAACTATTATTTTCGGCCATGCAATACCTAGCCCTTGTATATCTCATGAACCCGAATAATTTACCTGTGCAATGTGTATACCATCTGTGGAAGTACTTCATGCACCTGTTATTATGCAAGCATGACCATTGTGGTCTTTCCCTCCAAAACTTCTCAGACTATCTCGCTTTTCGCTCCTGTGCCATTTTCCTGTCTGTTCTTCCTTGGTGTTATATCCATGCTTTCTCGGTCCTTGACTTTCCGGTCATGTCCGGAACCGGATCCTGGAACCGGACGGAATATTCTCGGACTCATCACGGATCACCGGGTTTTTACGCAATGAAGGATTACTGAGCGTTTCCCGTTTATCCGTCTTTATAATCCTTCTTCTTATTGTCCATTTCTCCAACATCACTTCTTCATCCTCATTGGGACTCGTATTATTGTTATGTCCGACAGGTCACCTGACCCGCACCTTTTTAGGAATACAATTAGGACTTAGCTATATAAACCCGTAACATATGCCATATACTTCAGTTTGATAATTAACGTTGCTTTGCTCTACGCTCTGCACTGAGTCCTCCTCCGGTTAATTCCTCCAGTCCTCTTTCCTTCACCGGCCACGGTAGTACGCACATCCTACTGTCCTGTGGTGCTTGCGTTATCCTCCCATATACTTTCCAGAAGTTCCGATCCTCCGGTTCCGGACTCGTTCATCTCGTTCTTCCTTCGGCTCGGTATATAACACTTGGGTTAAATATGGTTCAATTATAGCTTATATCGGATGGCTGTGGGTGCTTGATCTCTTTGTCTGTTCTCACCAACTTGCACTCTTCTCATTCGAGTCCCTCCCAGGTTTTCATGTCATATCTGCATCACAGACGTGGTGGAGCAAAATTTTCCTTCACTTTTGACGATCTGTCTCCATTCATGATACCAAACTCTGTTCTGCCGACTCTTTCAAATATGTTCCTCATGCCTATCCAGATGAAGTGTCTTTAGCCTTGACTAGCCAATCACTGTCCTTCTCAGCTAAAATTCCACTCCCTATTCTCTTGCCTCATCTTAACTTTACACATTTAAAGTTGGTTGGTTGCACAAATGCACAGTGTTAGTTTTTGTGCCAGAATAACATCCAATAAATTGCTACAGAATATGATGGACCATATGTGTGACAAATGTGCAGCTACATTGACCGTTTTTATGCCCATTTTCGGTGTCCGCGCTGCTGAACTGAAGAAGAGACATGAAAGGTGTACTGCCACATGTGTTGATGAGCGGCCCTGAAAATAACTAAAGTTAAAATGAGCATGGCGTTGGCTAACAAAAAGAAATGTGCCAGAGATGTTCTCAAATAGGACAAACCGGTTTCTTCCTCCAACGACACTTTTCCACAGAAGCCTCCTACAGAAAAAGATGAACATCGGATAATAACAGGTATGTGCGATCAACTGGCTCCAGATAAATTTGCAGAAGAAGGTTGTATGGTCTGCAGTGAACTTGTTCCTCTATCCGATCTAACCCTTTGTTCGGGTGTTGACCTCGATCTCAGTCTACTTGTACAACCTGGGGTTACAAGGAAAGAAAGACACTCTGTGGCTGAGTCAGTGACTGAAATTGAGGGCCCTGTGCTAGCAGACGACTGCAATAAAATTTGTGTCAAATGCAAAGAATCAATCCAGAAACACATATGTCCTCTTCGAAGCCTGGCCAATTATCTGTGGGTTGGTAAGGTTCCATGGCAACTAAACGACTTGTTGTTCACGGACGTATTACTTATTGCCAAGGTTCGTCATAGCCACTGTGTTATACATGTGGCATCTGGTCGTGGTAAATTAAGTGTGAATGCTATAATGTTTACGAACCCTACTCATTTTGCTACCTAGTAGTGACAAAATCAGTGAAATTCTTGCCTTTGTGTTCCTAGGGCCGACACATCCAACAGAAGAAGAATTTGCTTAAACACCCATGTTAGTCAGACATCAGCGGGTTAAAGCCACCCTGGACTGGTTGATACTGAATCATTCAGATTATGCGGATTTGGAGATATCAATTGAAAATTTGGATGCGCTACCTGAAAATGGTGTGCCTTTTGGAGTGGATTGGAAGAGGACTGATGTGGACAAACCTAATTGAACTCCAGAACAGATGAGTGTGGACGATGATGAAGATAGTGAAGGTACATTTTGAGGACCTTGTACCTTCTCAGTTCATGGCCTGACTGGAGAGGAATGCGGAAATGTGCGTATGAAAGCCTTGAAAGCAAAGATGCTGGAACACCTTGCGAGCGGTGGTAAAACACTGGGAGTCGGCCACTCAGAAACCCCAGAGTCTCTCTACAATAACTTGCAGTTTTACCTGAAGATGTTCCCTTGGCTTTTTCCTTATAGGCTAGGTGGCATCAGACATCCTTTTCACAAGTGTTGGAAGAAGGAGGGCAGGCACAAATATCACCTTTTGATGTGCCACAACAAACAGTTTAAGACTAAGGCTGTCCACAAGTGCACCTGTGGGTGACCCAGATCCATGGCTGCAAGTACCTGTAATGAAAAATCCTGAACTCGGATCCACAAGTAAAAAACCCACAGGTCATCCTAGTACTCACAAGTTTAAAAAACTCGCAAGTAGCTGTCAGTACCTGCGGGTTTTACTAATATTTTGTACATGTAACAGTTAAAAAACGGTGTTCTATATGTCATGGTGTGTTACAATTGCTTTAGAATGACTTTTGAACTACTTGTTAGCCTGCATAAGGGTTGGAAACATATATTAGAGCACTCTAACCTGCTGAAATATCGGTGAGTACTAACAAGTTTCCGTTTTTTTGAACTCAAATCCAAACCCAGATCTGTGAAAAACCCATAGGAATGGGTACCTGACCTGTGTGTAGGTAAACTCGTGGGTTTTCCCACGGATCAACCTGCATTAACCTGCGGGTTACCTGCACTCATGGACAGCCTTTATTTCAGACTGACCTTTACTTCCCCATGGTTGCTTTCAATCAGGAGCAAATTAAGGCCGGTGTCTCTGGGAGTCATTTGCTCACCAAACTCATGCATTTCGACTGCATTGCAGACAGGCTTATGAATATTGACACTGCTGTTCTTTCCGATCTGATGGCCAAGTTAACCGCTGGGGAAAAGGTTGTGCCCAATACAGATGCTGAAAAGGATTGCTTTGCATTAATCAAGGACCTTGATCATGTAGGGCACCATGTCCAGGGATCATTGACGTCTAAAAGATATATGAGGAATGAAGTGTGGGCTTCAATTGCATTTAAGGGTGCACCCAGTTGGTTCATCACATTCTCTCCCATTGACAACAACCACCCGCTTTGTCTATACTTTGCAGATAACAAGATAGAATTCAGTCCTTGCATGTTGGGTTATGATGAGAGGCTTCACTTAATTTTGAACAATCCGGTTGTCGTGGCCTGATTCTTCCATCATATGACTATGGCCTTCATCACTCATGTACTGGGTGTGGGTTCTGACTTACCCGGATTATACGGCTCCACCGACACGTACTATGGAACTGTCGAACAACAAGGCCGATTGACCTTACACATGCACATGCTGGTTTGGATCAAGAGTGCACTGTCTCCTCAGCAGATATGGGACAAGCTGACCGCACCAGACGATGCCTTTCAGAAAGCCTTGGTCAGCTACCTCAAGGCTGCTCATATTGGCGAATTTTTAACAGGCACTCTTGCAGAAGTAAAGGCTAAAGTTCCATATTTTTCCAGTGGCAAGAGAGGCCTTCATGACAGTATAATAGATGAAGTCTGTATGTCAGCTCTGAGGGAGTATTTAGACCCGACTCAGCTCTTGCCAGTTGCCCCTCCCCCTGTTTGCGATGATTGTCAGGTACCAGATTGCACCAAATGCTCACTGTACAGCAAATGGCGCAAGGACTACCTCGACACTGTTGACGATCTGATACTGCGCTCTAACGTACATAGGTGTCGGAACCCGGTCCCCAGTACTGATCTTTCCAAGACTCTTAAATCCGGTACTAAGATTAAAAATGGGGTCAAAGGCTGTACACAGAGAGATGGATCCTGTTCTGCCCGTTTTCCAAGGGATGTCTTTGTTATGGCTGAGGTTTCCAACTGACGGCTTTCTGAATATGAAGAAACTCGAGCCCATGATTAACACAGTGACACTGGCGGTGACTTACACTTTAAGATGCAATACAGATGTAACTAGTCTCCTGTCTGGTACGTCCATAAAAGCCATGGTCACTTATATATCTGACTATGTCACTAAGTCTAGTTTGAAGACTTATCATATATTTCAGTCAGTTAGGGACATCTTTGACAGAAGCACAGTATCGCTTGGTGGATCGAGCAAGACCAAGGATAATGCACGGATTTTAATAATGCAGATGGTCAACTCACTGTCACCCAAGCTTCAACTGGGGAGCCTGATGGCATCCCTGTATTTGCTCGGAAATCTGGATCATTACACTAACCTGAAATTCAAAGTTTTTTGGTGGAAGAGCTACGTGAGTGAGGTGAAACAAAGCTGGCCTATGGATGAAGACAACTCAGACAGAGGCAACTCAGGATCTGGTGAGCCTTCTGTGTCCAATGCTGGCATAGACACAAACCGTGTCGTTCTTACTAAAGGCACCAACGGTTATGTAGGCAGTTCAAATGTAGATGATTATACTTTCAGGCTGCACGCATTGGAAAATGTACCTCTGTATGATTACTTCCAGATGAGTGAGAGGAAGAAGTGCATGGCAAAAGAGTTGGCAATTTTACTCTTATCTATTGACACTGGTGAATCTTCTTCGGTACCAATCCTCGTCGATGGCGGTGATAGTGTAGATATAGAAATGCCCGATGTTTTGGGTGACCCTTCAGATGAAGAACTTGAACTACCAGATGTGGAACTGGATCATCCTGAAGATGCAGCTAGCAGTCCAGATATATCATCCCATCCCTTCCTTGTGGATCATCCTCTTTATCGCTCTCATTACATCTGCTTGTTAAGTGCTGAGCCGAGGGAACTGGAGTTGCCGTGGAAGTCCGAAGCTAAGAGTTCGGAGGTGTCACGGAATTTCCGAAGGGTCAGAAGGTCGTTCTCGCAAACACTACAAACAAGAGTGTGCAACTACCCGGCTTGCGACCAAGGAGAGTCAAAGTCCAGAGATAAGAACAGGAGGACGAGTAAGGATGCAGGAGGGCCAGAGGAAGCACGGAATATCCGATAGATCGGAAAGCCCAACTCAGGTTGCGTTGGGAAGGGAGAACTCAATAATGTATACAATTATCAAACTGAAGAACAGAGGCTAAACTACTTAGCTTAAATACTAGAAAGTTAATTGTTTAGTGAAACACTGGTTGAACATTTCAAGTTTTGCACTGAAAATTTTGGTGAAAAATGTTTTGAATTTTACAGTAATTTTTCGCCAAAAAAGTAGGTGAAAAACTTGAAACATTTTGGTGACCTTTTTGAACCTTGTGAAAAAATTCTGAAAAAGTGCTGAAAAAGTTTTGAAGTTCAAAAAATTCATGAAGAAGTTACAAGTTTTTCACTTGGTTTTTCACTGAAAAATTGCTGTAAAATTCAAAACATTTTTCACTAGTTTTTTCACCAAAAAACTTGAAATGTTCAACCAGTGAAAGACAATAAGGTGTGAAAGATTAGTAAGTATAAGTCCGTGGACAATTAAGTTGTCAAGACAATCCTGTGAAGGATTAGTAAGCATAAGTCCGTGGACAATAAGTTGTCAAGACATCTTGTGAACGATGAGTAAGTATAAGTCCATAAACAATAAGTGAATGTCGGATGGACTCCGAGAGTGAAGTAAGGGGATATGAGTAAGAGGGAAACACTTAGTAATTCCTCATTGTGTAATATCCCTTGTGATGAACTCAACTGTCACCTGTCAGCGGTTGTCCCTGGATAGTAGTGTGTCGTCTGTCATTCATGCTAAAATGACATTGCAAGATCAGGAAAATATGATTGGGAAAATTATCTGGAAACAGGTCACCACTGAATACCGAATCACCAGATGATACAAAATTTCAGACTACTTTGTCCAACATGTGTTATGCTGTGTGTACACCCAATGATGTCGCTTTCCTCAAGACACGGATTGTTGGCCTAAGGAAAGATCATCTGAAGTTTAGTGACACGTGTTTCTGAATGGTACCCATTATTACTTCATGGAATGCGCAGAAAGACAGGATCAATGACATCGGGTCTAAGAGATTTGCATTGGATACTGGGCAAGAACTAGTTCATTTTTATTCTGTGGATAATTTGGTGCCCCATGCAGATTCAAACAATTGGGTAGACCCCAAACTCTGTGGAAAAGAAAAATTACCTTTGCATTCTAGCCTAAATGTGGCTGAGGCTTCGGCATTATGGGATGTGTCCCCGTGTACCAGCGAACATGTCGCAGGTAAATTGAGTTTGTGTCTAGGGATGCCTGTGATGATCAAACATAATGATGCAACTGAACTCTGTATCACCAAAGGCCAAGAAGCACTCGTTGTTGGTTGGCAGGCTTTGACTGGGCCAGACGGTCAATGCATTCTTGACACCCTGTTTGTTAAATTGATTGAGCCGCCTAAAACGGTGATGATCCCGGGTTTGGCTGAGAACATTGTGGCATTGAGCAGAGCGTCAAAGAAGATTTGATGCTCATTTCCAAATGACATGATAGTGTCTATTCTCAGAGAACAGGTGCTTGTGTTGCCTAATTTTGCCATGACAGATTATTCATCCCAAGGAAAGACCTGCAAATACAATGTTGTTGATCTGCACAACTGTAAGACCCATTTTTCGAACTGCATGTGCCTCTCGAGGAGTTCTATCATGGAAGGGACCATAATAGTTCAAGGTTGGGACTCCTCTTTGATTACCTGAGGCATCTCAGGCTATTTGAGACAGGAATTCAGAGAGCTTGAATTGCTTGATGAGGTCACCTGCTTAAAATACGACTGCTCCTTGCCATCCACCATGAAAGTTTGCATCAGGAATGAATTACTGTGTAGTTATCAAACTCACAAGGGCATCGACTATGACCCTGTGGATTTACATCTGTCACTGTCATGGTGATCGGGCAACTTGCCTAAATTGCAAGGACCCCAGATTCAAGGTCAATGGGCTTTAGTTGGTGGAGATAAAGCTGATAAAAAGTCGGATAATAATAAATCTATGCAGAAGAGGAAGACACCTGCCTCTGCGGTGGATTCTCCATCTAATAAATGGGCCAGGATTGCTCCTCCTTTGATCGTGCAGCCACCCAGTTCATTGTGGGACAGATCAAATTATAGTTGTGCCTATAATTCTTTGTTCACACCTTTGTATGACATTTGGCAAGAGAACTCACCTCGATGGTCTGAAGTTTTCAAAGTATATAACTCTTACATGTGCACACTGTCTTCTGGTTTTGCTGACTTCAAGTCTAAGTCTGGCTCGCTTGAGGACGTGCGGGATGCAACTCGCTTGAAACTGAAGTTGAACTACCCTGCGTCGTTTCCGAGCGGCATGGCCCTCACCACCATTGATGAATTAGCATCCCATGTATTTGGCAATCGGACATGGGGCGAGAGAACGTCCAAATGTGTTAAATGCGGGGTTACAGCCAGTATAGCAGAACCAGCTTTCCCAGCGTATCAGATCACAGGCGATGTGGATGGAGTCAAAGAATTGCATCGTCATGGGTACTTCTTGTCGCATTGGTTAGCAGCTACGATCCTGCGATGGAGTCGGTGTTCATGCCATGTGTGTAATAAGAAGCTCGTGACCACCACAAAACTTTTGGATATTCCACTGTTGCTCTACCTATCTATAGTGGACACAGACATCCGATTCGATGCTGTGCTTTCCATTATGAAGGATGATTGCCATTATCGGTTCATGTTGAGAGGAGTGATTTATGCAGGCGATAATCATTTTACTTGTCAAATCATAAAACCAAACGGTGCAATTTGGTACCATGATGGAATAGTCACTGGGTCGAACTGTGTTCAAGACAGCATGCTGCACTCTCTGCCCCCTTCTTTCCTTAACACTTGCAATGTGAATGGAGTCATTCGGCAGGCAGCGGGCATCATCTACGCTAGAGTTGACAGGTAGTTCTGGTAAGTTAAAAAAGATAAGTAAGTGCGAGTTCTTGCTGGGCACAGCCATGGCCCACAACCCCCAAGTCAATGGGGATGGCATCAACCAGCCAAATCTGGAAGAATTCCAATGCTTATAGCCTGAACTCTTTAAGAGAATTGCTACTGCAAGCAAGATTTGAGTTTGTGCTTGTGCCAGCACCTAGTGGGCATTGCCCTGAGAAATATATTATCATACCCATCATTAGTGTTGTTCAAAGTTGGTCCTTTTTTGTTCTCCTACTTGTCTCTTAGTTATGATTTGATGCAAGAGGTACCCACTGGATGACACCAGACATGAGTGATGGGTTGGTGTTATATCCATGCATTCTCGGTCCTTGATGTTCCGGTCATGTCCGGAACCGGATCCCGGAACCGGACGGAATATTCTCGGACTCATCGCGGATCACCGGGTTTTTACGCAATGAAGGATTACTGAGTGTTTCCCGTTTATCCGTCTTTATAATCCTTCTCCTTATTGTTCATTTCTCCGACATCACTTCTTCATCCTCTTTGGGACTCGTATTATTGTTATGTCCGACAGGTCACCTGACTCGCACCTTTTTAGGAATACAATTAGGACTTAGCTATATAAACCCGTAACATATGCCATGTACTTCAGTTTGATAATTAACGTTGCTTTGCTCTACGCTCTGCACTGAGTCGTCCTCCGGTTAATTCCTCCGGTCCTCATTCCTTCACCGGCCACGGTAGTGCACACATCCTACTGTCCTGTGGTGCTTGCGTTATCCTCCCATGTACTTTCCGAAAGTTCTGATCCTCCGGTTTCCGGCTCCGGTTCCGGACTTGCTCTTCTCGTTCTTCCTTTGGCTCGGTATATAACAGTTGGAGCATTAGGAGAGGAAAACATGTGTGTCCTCAAAGGAAAATATTTTCTTCCTATCAAAAAACCAGTGAGCAGAATTGTCACGATTAGATAAGATCTATCGTTCCAACGCCTATCTAAGCGCTGGATGACAAAGAGGCTATGTCTAAGACTGGCTGACCCAAGGGATGACATCATGATGATGTCAGAGATGATGTCAGGACATGATGATGAAGCAAGGACACTGAGAACATGTGGTTAAGGGTAGTTGTAGTATATATAGATTAGTTCACACGGTTCCCTAGACAGTATAAGTAGAGTAGCTATTACGCTGTCATAGTTAACCTTTTATTCCATCATCTTTCGAGATCTACCACGAGCACCACCCAATCCCTCTCATCTTACCGAGAGTGGACGCTTAATGTGACATAATAAAAGGTTACCTCTCATACCCTCGTACCGCCACTTCCGACCTCCTTTCCCTTTCCCCACCTACCCACTCTATCTCTTTATCCTTTCTGCCGAAGCGGCAGCCTCTTACCCGAAGAATCATACTCCTACCAACACCTCACATCGTCCACACCGACGTTAAAAAATTGCAGCGCCCATCGTGCGCGGTTCACTCAGACAGGTGTCGCTACACGCTACAGGAAACGTTGAGACCGTCCCCGTGTAAAGCAGACAAAGGAGCACTAGCCTAATCCTCAGAGAGGGCTATCTCGCAGCCGCGGGGGGAGTTGTAGAAGACCCCGGACTGTTCTGTCAGCTAAAGACCGCCTCGACCTCACCACCTGCCCTTGTGGCATACCGAAACCCCCGCCCGGCTTTAACGCCGCGACTCCTACCAGGACGTCTTACCACGTCCCCCCATCCGACTCAGAAGACGAGTCCGAGCTATTCCACTTGGCCGTTTCTCAAAGACCCCCAACCGGCCTGCTTCCCCCCAGCCTCCCTCCATCGGCATTCCTGTCGATATCCCAAACAACCAGTCACCCACCTCCTCACCGTGCAGTATTAGTGCCCCGACCCACGAAGCTCATCGCCACCACCCCCCACCTTCACCCCCGAAACCCCTTTCACCAGCGCCAATTGAGATGTCGTGCCCCCAGACCCCCACTCACCCAATGGAGGAGGAAGCCCCTCCCTGAATCAGATATGTTCCAGTCCCCGGAATGGAGAAGAACAACCCTCGCGCTTGGGATCCTCACGGATCTCTTACGCAAAGACCCCGCCGATGTTCAACGGGAATGACAAATCCAAGTTTGAAACTTGGTGCGACACCCTGGACAACTATGTCTGGGCCTATGCCTCGGAGTTCAACACCAAGAAGAAGAAACTCACCTTCACGGTGTCCTTATTGGGCCGAGAAGACAGAGCCAGGTGTCCGGTGTCCAACTGGGCGTGGAACTGGAAGAAGAAGGCTCGAAGGCAGGACACCTTCAAGGAGAATTGCGACTTTTCAGAATTCCTGGAAAGCCTAGCAGAGACGTTCGCCGATGGAAACGGCACCCAGACAGCGCACATGCACCTTACCACCACCCGCCAGGGCAAGACCGCCCTGGTAGACTTCATTCAAGCATTCGAGCTGAACACGGAGGAGGCAGGATACGACCTGTCGGATCGAACCGGGGCCCACAACACCTTCCTGGTGGAGACCCTGGAGAACCTCATCTCGGACGAGGTACGCAGCCAGCTCAACGTCGGGCTGCTGGAAGCTCCCACTACCTACCGGGAGCTGAGGAGAAGGCTGATGACAGTCAGCCGGAACATGGAGCGGCAAGCGCTCCGGAAGGCCCAACAGGCCAAAATGTTCTGGGTACCAGCCCAGAGGAACACTGCTGCACCGGCAGCACAGACGACCCCACCCCGGGGATATCAGGGGACCGCGCCAAACCTGACAAAGAAGATTGGGGCCGGAGAGACTGGGGCCGGAGAGACCACCCCCATGGATGTAGACAAGAACAAGGCGACAGGAACACCCTTCTTGTGCTACAATTGTGGCAAGAACGGCCACATGAAGCGGGACTGCCCTGAGCCCTGCAAGACGAAATTCAATATCCGGTCGATCAAGACCGAGGAATATACACAGGAGGACTTGAAGGCCCTTGCAGCTCTCCTCAGGGAGAAGGGTTTTTAAAGGGGCCCCCACTTGGGGCCAAAGCGGCGCCCCCTCCGGTTACGAAAAGCTCCCAGGTTCCCGAAAATATTATTAGATACAAAGACTTAGCTACGGTTATGGATAAGAACTCGGCAGGAGCCGAGGAGAATATATACACAGAAAAGGACTCTAGTCTACGAAAGAATATACATGATTTCTTAGTAGATAGTGCAGAAAAAGGACAAAAAATATGCATCATGGAGAATCAAAATCGGTTATGTAAACTAAAGAACCAGAAAATGGACAAGAAGAATAAACTCTGGAGCGAGTTTAAGACTCAACTCAAAAAGGCCCCTGGAACCCAAACCAGTGCAACAAATAGTGCGACGAAAAAGGGTGACAATGTCACGGAGGCTCAATCCTCGAAAGAGGAGGTAGCACCTAAGGAGAAGGCAGGGAAGACGATCGATGTGCCGGCCGGCCTGACAGGACTGAAGGCGGCCAAGTGGTTATCCCACAAGGCAATCAAGAAGCAGCAAGGAGACAAGCTGGCGAAGGAAATGAAGGAAGTGCAGAGGCAGCGAAAGCATCACGAGATGCTGGCTCCGGTCACCTTGACCACGTTGGACACAGGGAAGACACGCGCAGTCAAGGCTCTTCTCGATAACAGATGTACGACCTTGTGCATAGATCAAGACTATGCCAAGGTTGAAGACTTCGAGCAACACGAGCTCGAAGCACACATCGTCGCCCGAAATGCCGAAGGAACAGAGAACGCACGGGGAAAGATCACTCATTATGTAGAGTTGATCATGTCCATTGAGAGATTCCTTGTCACAGGACTCGGCAAAGCCCGAATATTCATAGGGTACGATTGGTTGTTCAAACACAACCCTGTGATCGACTGGAGAGCGCAGACATTGTTCTTTAGTTGGTGTCCGCCGGAATGCAACATGACCGGCACAGAATTCGGACGAGGAGATCGATGGAAGAACGAGTTAGAAGAAAGAGAATCCCTTCTACTCGTGGACTTCGGAGAGGCAATGCATACCTCACGGCGTCTGGAAGAGAAGTGGTGAGGCAGCACGTGGTCACGACACAGTGTATCAACACATGCGTCGTGATCACTGGTAAATACGCATTGCTACTCCGATTCTGTCCAACACACCCCCGCGATGCGTATATTCTTCAGACCCACCCCCTCACGCTAGAGACCTATGCAAGTCCGAGTGCCGCGCGGTGACGGAGGAAGTCGGCAGCTGGCAGAGCCTTCGTAAGCGTGTCTGCGACGCGACGCGAGGAAATGTAACTTTTCCCTTCTTGACACAGTCGCGGACGTGGTGGTAACGCACGTCGATGTGCTTAGCCCGCGTGTGGAAAGCCTGATCGCCCGCCAGAGTGCGCGAAGAGTCGTTGTCCGCGAGAATGGGGGTCGCCAAGGGAATGTCGACGGTGATTCCGCGGAGGAGGGAGCGTAGCCCACAGGCTTCCTTCGCGCTTTCCGATTCTCCGATGTACTCAGCCTCCGTCGATGAGGTAGTGACAACCTTTTGCTTGCGGGACACCCAGGAGATGGAGCCGGATCCAAGAGAGAAAGTGTAACCGTGGACAGATTTTCTGGTATCGGGGTCGTTTGCGTAGTCCGCGTCGCTGTATCCCGAGAGAGCCAGTTCGTTTGTTCCACCCAACACCAGGGATAGATCATGAGTGCCCTTGAGGTAGCCAACAACGCGAACGGTGGCGTGCCAGTGAGATGAATTGTAGCAGTCAAGGAAGCTTGACAGCTTGTTGACAGCATATGCGATGTCGGCCCTGGTGGCAACGGCGACGTACATGAGGCATCCTACGAGTGCACGGTAGGGCGTGATGGCCAGATGGTCAATCTCCTCGCGGGTGAGAACAGAGTCGGCGGAAGGGCGACGAAGCTGAACACCGTGCTCCATCGGAGTCGAGACAGGATGGGCATCGAGTTGGCCGAATTGGCTGATAATGCGATCAATGAGGGCGGTTTGCGACAAGGAGATGGTACGGTGTTTGGGGTTGCGGACAATGCCAATGCCGAGACAAAATTTTGGCTCGCCCAAGTCAGAAATCTTCCACTTGGTCCACAGGAGGTCCTTGAACGTGTTGTTGGCATCAGCAGTGGACGCGGCGGCAAGCATATCATCGACATGGATGGCGACAAGATTGGTAGTCCCGTCGGGGTTGCGCTTGACGTACACGCACCACTCGCATAGCAAGCACTTGAATCCCCAGCCGACCATCGCCGCGTGCATCGTGCGATTCCATTCGCGCCCAGCCTGCTTCAAGCCATACAGCGCCATGACCAGCTTCCAGAGCCAGCCCTCCTTCGCCTTCACCTCGAAATGCCGCGGCTGTCAAGTATATTGGACTTCATCGGGCAGTAACGGGGTGTTGAGGAAGGTGTTTTTGATATCAATTTGTTGTAGGTCCCAATTTCTGTGCGCTGCGACATGCATAATGGCTCGGAACGACTCCAGGCGAGCCGTAGGCAAAGTGGTATTGGTGTAGTCCTTGCCGTAAACTTGGTGATCGCCGCCGACACAGTATCTGACCTTGTTACGAGTAAGGTCGCCATTCATGTCTCTCTTGCGCGTGTAGACGCCGTGAAGATTTAGGATGGTTTTCCCGGTGGGACAGTCAGATGGTGGGACGAGTTCGTACACCCCCATATCCCGTAACGCATCGAGCTCCTCGCGCGTGCCCTCCAGCCACTTGTCAGCATCCGGCGAAGCCATTGCCTCCTTGTAGCTTCGAGGGTCGTCGGGACATTCAACGTTTATGGATCCCGCTGCGAGCATAGCATTCAGCTGCGCGAGGATCAGATGTTCCTCGCCGTCGTCATCCTCTGGCGTGTCAGCCTCTGTAACAAGGAAGTTGTTTAGGATTTCAAGGTCCTCGTCGCCCTCGACGTCTGCGGCTGCGAACACATTTGGAAGTTCCGCTGCTTTCCGTGTACGAGTGGAGCGGCATGGGGGAGCGACGAGAGGAGGGAGGATGGGAGTTGGAGGAGGAGGGATGATGTCTGCGGCCGACTCAAGGATTGCCTGCAGAGCAGGGAGTGCCTGAGTCGTTACCCCAGGATTAACCTGGGCACCAGGGGCTGCCTGCGGAACAGGGAGCACCTGGGCTACGGAAACACCATCATTCTCGCGAATGGTAGACGTGGTAAGCGAGGGATCAGGTGAAGACTGGTCGTCGGGGACGCCAGGCTCGGTGGGAGGAGGAGGTGGAGCGGCGAGACGCTGGGCAAGTCGGTCCTTGTTGTAGACCACCTTGTATATGTCGCCTTGCTCGATGAACCGAACATCGATTGAGTCGAAAATCTTCCCGGTCGAGCGCTGCCAGCACCGGTACGACTTGGACTGAGGTGTGTAACCGATGAAGACACATTCAATGGAGCGGGCGTAGAGCTTTGGATTGTGGCCGCGAATAAGCATGAATGCACGGCATCCAATCTCACGTAGATGTGCAATGTTCGGCTTGCGAAGCTCGAAACATTGGTGCGGCGTCAGACCCAACTGGGATTTTGAAGGGGTTCTAGCGTGAAGATACGCTGCGGTGACATAGAATTCATCCCACAGGTATTCGGGGGCATCGCAGGATATGCGCATCGCGCACGCCTTGTTGTGCATCGTCAGATGAAAACACTCGCACTTCCCATTCTGAGCTGACTTGCTTGGTGCGGTGTAACTGACGGCAATGCCCCGAGCCGCGCACCAGCGATTCATGATCTCGGACTTTAATTCACCGTTGTCGATGATAATCTCACCTATGCACTCCCCAGTCCTAGCTTCCATGATGATGATCCAGTCTCGGAGTGATTTGAATGAAGCCGATTTATTTGGAATAGGGATACACCAACCGCGAGAAGAGAAGTTGTCGACGATGTCCATAATGTAGAGATTTCCGCTCCTTGACTTCACATCAAACTGCCCACTAAGGTCCACATGAATCCTCTGCAATCCACACGTGGACTTCGGGTTCTCGCGCACGGACGGGATTGCTGCCTTCACCTGCTTTCCACGGATGCAAGAGTCACAAACGGACGCAACGGAAGAGGTGTCGAGTTCCATACCGTCAACTAGATCATTCTGGTAAAGATCGACGCAGGCTTGAGGATGGCCGTGGCCAAAGACTAGGTGGTAGCTCGAGAGGGAGCGGGCTGTATTTGCGGTAGCGGGGACATCGTTCATGCGGATGGGTTTGGTATCTAGCTGGTAGAGCTTGCGCGCCAGGTGCAGGAATCCACGGCAGACAACCTCATCGTTGGAGTTGGTAATCCACGTAGAGTCGCCGTCGAAATGACAGGCGTACGTGTTTGCTTGGCACAGGCGACGACTGAAAGAAGGCGAATGGACGCGCTGGGGACGTATAACGCCAGCTCCATGGTGAGCTTGGTCGTGAGGATTGTGCCGACTCCGATGGCATTGATGGAACTGCCTTGAAAACCCTTGATCGCGTGCGGGGGAATTGGAGCGAGGGAGAGGAAATCCGAGTGTTCGGGGGAGATGTGGATGTTGGCGCCGGTATCAGAGAAGAGGATGTATTCCTCTCGGGCTGCGAGGTTCGCGACAGGATCGGCGACAGTGTACTTGTTCCAATCAACGCTAGCATGCGGCTCCTCCTCCGCCAGGAATGTCTCGAGTTCGTAGATGGGATCGAAGACGGGGAGGGGGTCCATGTGGAGATTGACAAAATTTGCATTGAGAGGAGCTGTTGCCGGAGGGATGGAAGGCGGTGCCGCTGAGACGTAGTATTTCGTGCCGCCGGTCGTGATGTATGCCCTGCCCTCCGTGTGAGTTCTCACCCCCCTCGATCCCTTCTTGTCCATCGCGTCCTTCGCCTCCTGCTGAGCCTCACGTGCCTTGCTGACAGACTTCCCCGCCACCTTCCCCCCCGGCGCGACGCAAAACTCTGTGGTATGACTTGTAGGGTTCTTACAGCGGGGGACAGTCGTGCATGTGTCTTTTCGAGGTGGGTGAGTAGTGTGCACGGCAAAGACGGAGGAGGAGGACGAAGAGGAGGTCGGGATGGAAGCCATGGCAGTGAGGGTGGACTTGATCACCTCCACGCTGATGGCGGTGTTGGTGAGAAGACCCTTCACGGTGATGGGATGCGCCTCAAGCGAGGATAGCATAGCGCCCGCAAGAAAATCCTCCGCAGATGGACCACCGGACACCCATATCACCTCGTTGAGCTTGCGCAAGTGCATTGACGTGTCGGCGAAGGTCGCAGGGTCCTCGGAGTAGCGCATGGAGAAGGGCTCTTTGAGCTGCACGATCTTGGTCAACGGGCCGCGTTGGGTGTGTTGGCGGTGTAGCACGGCATACATGTCTGCGGCGGTGGACGCGTCAGCGACGTATTTGCGCTCCATCGCCGTGCAGGTCTCCCGGATGAATGAGCGAACGGACATGTCGTTGTCTTTCCACGTGTCATGCTGGCGAGTGTACATGGCGAATGACGGGCATGTATGCGCAGGGTCAAGCCATCTGTAAGCGCCAGCCTGCCTCCCGAGGGTGTCGTGGGTGCGTTCAGACCATGTGGCCCAGTTGCTGAGCGAAATCTCCAGCTTGTGCTCGTCCTTCCACCCGGTTAAGCTGAGGGAAAAGAGTTTGTATGCGGGACATCTGCGACGTATTGCGACACGGAGCTGTACGCAGCACGGGGATCCGGATACGGCGAGTGGGAGATGTCGGAAGAGCTCATGGCGGGTTCAAATGGGATGGGGAGGTGTGCATCTGGGTACGCCTGACGGAATGTCGGGGATTGCGCGGGGGGCCATGGTGATGATGAGGGTGAGGTGGCGCGTTCAGGCTGAATGGAGGAGGCGGCCGAATAGGCGTGGAGTTGGAATGAAGTGGCGCGTCGACCAGAACACGGAAAGGGTTGCTCGCGGAAAGCGAAGAGGGAAGGAACATCGTGGAGAGGATGTGATGAGGTCGTATAAGTCGTAACGGGTTGTGCGCACAGCCTCGGATATCGTTCAGAACGCGCTTAGGAAGCTTTGTGCTCGTTGTCGTCAACAGCGAGCTAAATGCCCATAACCTAACGGAAGCTATATCCTATGTGAGTACAGGGAACTCACGGCGTCTGGAAGAGAAGCGGTCTTATTCACCTATATCCTATGTGAGTACAGGGAACTAGGTGAATGTAAGTACGATAGCTATAAATGTAGAACGCGACAATGCATACCTCACGGCGTCTGGAAGAGAAGCGGTGAGGCAGCACGTGGTCACGACACGGTGTATCAACACACACATCGTGATCACGGTAAATACGCATCGCTACTCCGATTCTGTCTGACAGACGCGTCGGACGGAGCACAGGAGCAATCCTGTCACAGGAGCAGGAGGGCGAATGGGCCCTGTAGCGTTCATGTCGCATGGACTGAACGAGACCGAGAGGAATTATGAGATCTATGACAAAGAGATGCTCGCGATAATGCTCGCCTTGGAAGAGTACCGGCAGATGTTGATGGGAGCACGGCAAACATTTGAGATTCTAACGGACCACCAGAATCTGGAATATTTCAAAAAGCCGCAGAAGCTGAACAGGAGACAAGCCCGATGGATTTTGGAGTTAACAGAATATGACTTCACCCTTCACCATCGGGCCGGAGCATTGAACAAGAAGGCAGATCTCTTATCTCGGAGATCGGATCATGACCAAGGAAAGAATGACAATGATGACGTCGTTCTTCTGAAGCTGGAGCACTTTCGTGCGCAAGAAATTGTGCTCAACGGACCGGAGACAGAAATCCTGGAAGCAATCAGGAAGGAGAAAAAGATAGACCAGAGCGTGAAACAGGCGCTCTCGAAGAAGCTCCCCGGGTGGGAAAAGAAGGACGAAGTCATTTACTACAATGACTTAATCTATGTTCCAAGAGACAGGAACTATGCGATAAAATTATTGGGCTACACCACAATAACCCCTTGCTCGGCCATCCAGGAAGAACTGCATGCAAGAAATGGTAGAACAAAACTACTGGTGGCCGAGACTAGGGAACCAAGTAGCAAAATATTTAAAGACATGCGAGGCTTGCCAGAGAACCAGGGTTCATCGCTATCAACAGGGAAAGCTGAATCCGCATCAGATTGCTGAGGGACCTTGGCAGATTATTTCAATGGATCTTATTGGTCCGCTGCCGGTCAGCAACGGGTTTGACGCCATACAGGTATGGGTCGACACCTTCTCAAAGATGATCCATTGCGAGCCAATGAGCATGGAACAGACGAGCAAGGGAACGGCTCGGTTGACCAGGGATCACGTGATTAGATATCACAGAGTGCCGAGGAAGATTATCTCGGATCGGGATCCAAGATATGTATCGGGGTTCATGAAAGAACTGAACCGGCTGATGGGGGTTGAAATGAACCCAAGCACGGTGTTCCACCCAATGACGGACGGACAGACAGAGAGGATGAACCAGGAGATTGAAAAATATCTCAGGGTTTTCATTAATTATCGACAATCGGACTGGTCCGACTGGCTGTCGCTGGCAGAATTCACGCATAACGACAAGACGAGCTCATTGACGAGCATGTCACGTTTTTCATAAACACGGGAATGCACCCCTGGAAGGGGATAGAAAACGCAGTCGAGTCGTGCAATGAAGCCGCGAACGACTTAGCAGCAAAAATGAAGAAGATCCAAGACGAAGCAGCAGCTGCGCTGGAGAAAACTCAGAAAACCATGAAAAAATACTACGACGCTAAGCGTCGGGATGTGCTGGAGTTCAAGGTCGGCGATCGGGTTTGGCTAGAGGGAAAGAACATAGCCACAGATCGGCCGACAGGGAAGCTGGAGGATAGAAGGCTGGGGCCTTACGAGATCCTGGAGAAGGTTGGCGCATCGGCATACAAGCTCAAGTTGCCGAAGACAGACAAGTCACATCCAGTCTTCAACAAGGCACTGCTTACGCCGTACGTGGAACCCCCCGTGGGAAGGAGAGAAAACGACCACTGCCAAATATCATCGGTGGAGAAGAAGAGTACGAGGTGGAGGAAGTCCTCAACCACAGGAAACGAGGAAGAGGATACCAATACCTCATAAAGTGGAAGAATTTCCCACTTTCGGAACAGACCTGGGAACCGACGAGGCACTTATCGAATGCGAAGAAGCTCTTGGACAGATATAATGTCGAGCACGGGATCGCAGTTCGAGAGTTGTCGGTAGAGTCCAAACTGGAAGGGATGACCACAATGGAGAAGACCGCACTGGCCGCAGAATTACGGAAAAGAGGCTTGATGCCACCAAAAACGGAGGAGTCCGCAAACTCGACGACGAAGCAGACGGTCCCTGTCTTTAAGCAGGGACACTGGGACTATTTAATCAACCATTTCAAGCCGAAACAAGAGACGATGCCATACCCGGAAAGATGATTATTTGACCCAAAGACGGGCAGATTCAACGAAGCAGCCAAGTTTCCTCTGCTACCAGGAATCGAAGCCTATGTTCGCTAATCGTTGGAACGACGATCCTAGGGGGGGGTAATGTCACGATTAGATAAGATCTATCGTTCCAACGCCTATCTAAGCACTGGATGACAAAGAGGCTATGACTAAGACCAGCCCGACCCAAGGGATGATGTCACGATGATGTCAGAGATGACGTCAGGACATGATGATGAAGCAAGGACACTGAGAACATGTGGTTAAGGGTAGTTGTAGTATATATAGATTAGTTCACACGGTTCCCTAGACAGTATAAGTAGAGTAGCTATTACGCTGTCATAGTTAACCTTTTATTCCATCATCTTTCAAGATCTACCACGAGCACCACCCAATCCCTCACATCTTACCGAGAGTGGACGCTTAAGGTCTTAACTGTGACAAGAATATTGTTTCATGACACCTAACTTGAGCCACAACTTGATGCAAACTTGGCCAAAGAGGGGGGGGTCTATTTTAAAACACCTACACTCCCATTTGTCCTTACCAGAAGTCAGGCTCAACTGAACCTCAACTTCCAGTCACAACTTGACATTGTTCTAACAAGCAGATAAGCTAGTATGTGGGTTTGTTGAGAGCATAAATTGAGTGTTGGGATGGTGTGCACTAAAATGTTCTTTTTTTGTGCAAATAGCCTTGTGAATGGGTGTTCTTGAACTTAAAAGAGTCAATGATTTGCATAGATTCTACCCTTTGATATGTTTTACAAGTCATGATCGAGTTTGAATCGTGTGAGCTTCAACTGTCAGGGAACAGCCAAGTTATGTTATGGGAACATCCAAGTTGGCCTCTGTACCAAATTCATCCTTTTGAGATCAAACAAATTTGATATATCATGTGTGAGAAGCTCTGCCTGAAGATCATCAACATGGTTAGCAAACTGATGAAGTTCATCTAGTTTCCTGGGTTGTTTTACAGACAATGTATGGTATTTCAGTTACAAATCATGTAACTAAGAGATGAGTTGAAAATCTAGATGGTCTATGAGAAACATGAGTTATGTGAATAATAAATGGAACTGGTGCAATACCTGGAGTTATGACTGAAGTTCAGCACTGCTGAATGAGCTCTCTTCTGCCCCTTCTTCTGCAATAATGTTCACAGCACCTGCATTGGTCAGCAGTGGCACAATGTCCAGGTAACCATTTTCAGATGCAGCCTGGAGTGCATCACCATATTCTCCACCCTGAGCATTGGCATCAGCACCATTCTCCAGAAGCAGCTTCACAATGTCCATGTGACCCCAAGAAGATGCTGCCTGAAGTGCATTGCCAAAGAATTCACCCTGAGCATTGACATCAGCACCTTTCTCCAGAAGCAGCTTCACAATGTCCATGTGACCTCCAGAAGATGCTGCATGAAGTGCATTGCCATATTCTCCACCCTGAGCATTGACATCAGCACCTTTCTCCAGAAGCAGCTTCACAATGTCCATGTGACCCCCAGAAGATGCTGCCAGAAGTGCATTGCCAAAGTGGCCACCCTGAGCATTGACATCAGCACCTTTCTCCAGAAGCAGCTTCACAATGTCCATGTGGCCCCAAGAAGATGCTGCCTGAAGTGCATTGCCAAAGTGGCCACCCTGAGCATTGGCATCAGCACCTTTCTCCAGAAGCAGCTTCACAATGTCCATGTGACCCCCAGAAGATGCTGCCAGAAGTGCATTGCCATATTCTCCACCCTGAGCATTGACATCAGCACCTTTCTCCAGAAGCAGCTTCACAATGTCCATGTGACCTCCAGAAGATGCTGCATGAAGTGCATTGCCATATTCTCCACCCTGAGCATTGACATCAGCACCTTTCTCCAGAAGCAGCTTCACAATGTCCATGTGACCCCAAGAAGATGCTGCCAGAAGTGCATTGCCAAAGTGGCCACCCTGAGCATTGGCATCAGCACCTTTCTCCAGAAGCAGCTTCACAATGTCCATGTGACCCCAAGAAGATGCTGCCTGAAGTGCATTGCCAAAGAATTCACCCTGAGCATTGACATCAGCACCTTTCTCCAGAAGCAGCTTCACAATGTCCATGTGACCTCCAGAAGATGCTGCATGAAGTGCATTGCCATATTCTCCACCCTGAGCATTGACATCAGCACCTTTCTCCAGAAGCAGCTTCACAATGTCCATGTGACCCCCAGAAGATGCTGCCAGAAGTGCATTGCCAAAGTGGCCACCCTGAGCATTGGCATCAGCACCTTTCTCCAGAAGCAGCTTCACAATGTCCATGTGACCCCCAGAAGATGCTGCCTGAAGTGCATTGCCATATTCTCCACCCTGAGCATTGGCATCAGCACCTTTCTCCAGAAGCAGCTTCACAATGTCCATGTGACCCCCAGAAGATGCTGCCTGAAGTGCATTGCCATATTCTCCACCCTGAGCATTGACATCAGCACCTTTCTCCCGAAGCAGCTTCACAATGTCCATGTGACCCTCAGAAGATGCTGCCTGAAGTGCATTGCCAAAGTGGCCACCCTGAGCATTGGCATCAGCACCTTTCTCCAGAAGCAGCTTCACAATGTCCATGTGACCCCAGAAGATGCTGCCAGAAGTGCATTGCCAAAGTGGCCACCCTGAGCATTGACATCAGCACCTTTCTCCAGAAGCAGCTTCACAATGTCCATGTGACCCCAAGAAGATGCTGCCTGAAGTGCATTGCCAAAGTGGCCACCCTGAGCATTGGCATCAGCACCTTTCTCCAGAAGCAGCTTCACAATGTCCATGTGACCCAAAGAAAATGCTGCCAGAAGTGCATTGCCATATTCTCCACCCTGAGCATTGACATCAGCACCTTTCTCCAGAAGCAGCTTCACAATGTCCATGTGACCCCCAGAAGATGCTGCCCAAAGTGCATTGCCAAAGGGGCCACCCTGAGCATTGGCATCAGCACCTTTCTCCAGAAGCAGCTTCACAATGTCTATGTGACCCCCAGAAGATGCTGCCCAAAGTGCATTGCCATATTCTCCACCCTGAGCATTGACATCAGCACCGTTCTCCAAAAGCAGCTTCACAATGTCCATGTGACCCAAAGAAGATGCTGCCAGAAGTGCATTGCCATATTCTCCACCCTGAGCATTGACATCAGCACCTTTCTCCAGAAGCAGCTTCACAATGTCCATGTGACCCCAAGAAGATGCTGCCTGAAGTGCATTGCCAAAGTGGCCACCCTGAGCATTGGCATCAGCACCTTTCTCCAGAAGCAGCTTCACAATGTCCATGTGACCCAAAGAAAATGCTGCCCAAAGTGCATCACCATATTCTCCACCCTGAGCATTGACATCAGCACCTTTCTCCAGAAGCAGCTTCACAATGTCCATGTGACCCCCAGAAGATGCTGCCTGAAGTGCATTGCCAAAGTGGCCACCCTGAGCATTGACATCAGCACCTTTCTCCAGAAGCAGCTTCACAATGCCCATGTGACCCCTGTAAGATGCTGTCTGAAGTGCATTGCCATAGAATCCACCCTGAGCATTGACATCAGCACCTTTCTCCAGAAGCAGCTGCACAATACACAAGTGTCCATAGTATGATGCCACAGTTAATGGATAGTAGTCATCAGAGTTGAATTGTGTCATGCAATTGTGTGCCATGTTTCTCAAGTTTTGTCTTGCAGCAACATCTATGTACCTGACAGATTTTGGGACTTCAGGAGCATCCCATCTCTGTGGCAAAAGATCCAACAAAAATTTCCTCCTAACTACATCCTGTAAAGCGTTGGAGAGGACATCACTGATTTTTGTTTCTGTGTCTCTTGTAGCAGAATGAGATCCCCAATTGAGTTGAGTGTATTCAAGGAATGGATGCTCAACCATCAGTTTTTCATGGGTTGGTGAACCCGACCAACAATTGGTTCTATATGGTATGAATGACAAGTATGTCAGGCAGATTGTTGCAATGTTTGCATGGGCATGTGGGAATTGGGCAGCATGAATTCTATCCAGGTAGTCTTGTGTTGTGAAGTGGATCAAACGAAGAACATTATCTGTCTGTTCTACATAGACCAGACCAGCACAGACAGACAAGATGGTTTCAATGTGTGTCATACCATCCTTATCAAAATGTGTGTCATCTGGCCTGATTGCCAAGGCTGTCTGGAGTTCAAGAACAGAGAGTGGCCTGAATGTGTAGGCAATCCAGGAGAGTGCAGCTAACCCAAGCTCTTGTCAGTTGGATTCTGCCCCTGGATTCGCAGCAAGGCTTCATTATATGTGTTGTCCAGGTCTGTAGGCAACTTGAAAAGGCCTTCACGGACATCCCTCACTGTGGTCTTTGTGGCAAGTGAATCAATGTAGAGTTTTGTGAGCAAGAACCTGATGCAGTGAATGAGCATGAACCTATGTAGACAGGGCTATGTTCTTACATTCCATCCGCCTTGCTCAAAACCTGTTTCTCAATTTCTGAGGCAAGATCTGGGCTGACCTCTATATGTTTGACAGTCGAGAGGATGCAGAGATCTGGGCAGCTATGTATTTTTGCAGATCTGATTCAGTTGCCCGAATCTCCAGTTTTGACACATCTGGAAATGCTTTGGAAACATCAACATGAGGTCTGGAAGTGATCATGAGGTTCACTGAAGGCCCAAGTGCCTGAAGCTGGTGGACTAGACCATTGCGAACATTTCCATCCTCTGGGCATTCATCCAGAGCATCAATGAGCATGAAAACCCGAGAGTAAGCAGAGATGACTGGAGCCAGAAGCTTCATGATTTCTTCAAGGGATGGTCTTGTATTTCGATTCTGATGCCCTTCATAGAGGGCCTTTATATCAGAGGAGATAGGCTGGTCAACAACAAACTGCCTCCACAAGCTTGCCATGAGATTTGGCAGGGTCTGAAGTCCAGTGTCCTTGTGGTTGCAATAGATGGTAGCTATGGCAGTTTTGCTTCTGTCTGGGAATTCATCTTGGAGATGCTGCATAACAACAGACCTAGAAAATATTCAGGGTTTATCCAGACTGAAATTTGCCCAACCCACGCCAGCACAGTTTTCCCAGCCCCAGCTGCATGAAAGCCTTTGAGAATGTGTCTCTCAACCATGATGTAGAGACGTACGAATGCCAATGCACCACAAAATCCTTCCAGAATTGCCCTTCCATCCCTTGAATGTTGCATCGTCCAGCAGCCACTGTCCAGTTCCTTTTTGGTGGCTAGCAAGGATGGTGGCCTGCCTTGTGAAGAAATTGATTGGTGACAGCCATTCAGTAATCTTCTTCTGTGCCTCCTGTTTAGCAGTATCCCTGCCAAGTATCAGCTGCATTTAACTGAAGAACAGTTGCAAGCACCAGAGTTCCATTCCCAGCCAGTTATTCAGGGTGGACTTGAAGCGCTCTATCTCTGCCAGATCATCCTTTGCCTCACTTTTATCCCACAGAACCCAGGCAGCTTGTTTAAGGATCTTTCTGGCTGTGCCCTGTGCTGGCTCCAGTTTCTTTGCCAAGCGGGACATGGTCTCCTTGAATTCTGCCATGGATTCCTCAAGCTGGAATTGGTGTCCTCCAGCCTGAGTATGGGCAGCAGGTACAAGATGAGTCTGAAGATCTGCAAGCAAGGGCTTGAGTGCGTCAACTTCTGAGAACAGCCTCTTTCGCTCTTTGGAGGCATTGCGGAAGTCCTTGGCATATTTGCCAGCCTGAGCAACAACATCCACAAGCTGCACTATACCGGCTATGAGTCCAATGAGTTCTGCCATTGCTGGGGGGTGCTAAGTGGGGGAAGAGATGGGAGAAAGCAAGAGAGCTGTCTACTGCACGCGAACTGATACCACACCTTCACCTGTCAAATTGGTGTCAATCTGTCCATCATCAGAAGATCGGAACTCCGGCACACGCGGAGCAACGATCACCGTAAAAGGGGCTGCGTTGTGAAAGAATACAGTATCGAGACAGTATACGACAATTCTCAGACAGAACGACGCGAATATACGTGCAAGCCGAGTCCGCATATGAATCTGAAAACAGACGCTCCGCAGATGGGAATCAATCAAACGTGAGACGCCTTCCCCGCAGGCGCCGACACCTTCTATTCATAGCAAAGCTGTGAAAGAAGTCGCCGAATCCAGGACACTCTTAGGTCAAGCTCTCCTCGCACTCCCTTGGAAGCATCACCGCCGGCGAACGTCTGACCCAGGAAACGCGTGCGTGGTGGACACGACGTGTCTCCCCAACCGCGCCGTATCCGTCCCCAGAAGCCGTGAGCGCGTGAGCTATGATCAATGTTTACCTAGCCCGACTGCAGATCGTCACTTTTCGCCGTGAGCCGTGACGCCATCGCGCATGCAAGAAAGCGAGCAATACACGGGCACTGGTTCGCCAGCATAACGAGGAGTAAGGAGCAGAAAGGTAGGATTGGGGGAATTGGAAAAGAGGCGCAGGGAGGACTCACCGGCAATGATATGTACGCCTTGTTGCTCGCCGCACCCTCTATGCGCACCTTGTTGTCGATACACTCAAGGCCGGTTGACGCTCGGCTGGGCACCGCAGCGTAGAGACGAAGCGCTCGGGCTGCCGACCGCAGAGCATGCGCGCGCATCGTCCGAAGTGCTTCCCCAGTGCCTCCCATGCAGCCGAGCCCGACTGCGGACCGCCACGTCAGCGCACGCCGCAAGACTCGGGGACTACGACCCGTTACGTCCTGCATGCAGTGCACGCAAAACGGCGGCAAGACGATCCCGCGCAGTGGGCGGTCGACTGGGAGCAGATGTCGACACCGCGGAGAGTAGACCGCGCGAACGCCCACGCCATGATTGACGCGGATGTCGTGGGGTCCGTGGGCGTCAGAAACAAGCCCGATTCGACAACGATATGTACGGAAGGGAAGTGAGGATACAGTCGGACACGGGGAGGGAGGGAGGGAGGGAGGGGGGATGGGGAGGGACGTCCGGGCGGACGGCAGGGGTAGATGAAGGAAAGGAGGAAGAGGGAGAAGGGGCGAGGAGGGAGGAGACGGAGGGAAGCAGAAAGATATAAGACTCACCTCCGTATCATATACTTGTCTACAGTGGCCGATGTCCGCCGCAGGAACACCCGATCCGCTCTTCTGAAAGCACAGGCGCGCCCATCCGCCTCGCACCGCGCCTCGTCCCAGTCGTTCCCCGCCCTGCCTACGCTGGCGTCCTCGTCGGTATCGACACGGCCCACGCCCATCGCATCGTGGTCTGGCATCGCGGCCCGACGTCCACAGAAAGTATGCACAAGCTTGCATATCAGACACGATCGCCCGATACTGCACTTGCGCGCATGCCGGTGCACTCGAGGATCTGCGGCGAGCGCGTTCATCGGCCGTCTAGAGGAGGCGATCATGAGTAACGCGGCACGCCGGACGGACGGATGCATAGGTGGGGAAATGACGCGGGAGACTCTGTGTGTGTATGGCGCGCGTCAAGCAACCAGGCGGACGGAGGACGATGGACTGGGAGCTCGGCGCTTGTCGCTGCCACCCGCGTATGTCGCACGCCGGAGATATGCTGACTCGGGAGGCGATGGGTGCGATCCCTTGTTTCGGGAGGGCGATCGGTGGGTGCTCCCGAGACGCAGACGTGGCGGAACGGGACACGTTGCGGGTGGGCGGCGATTCGGCGACGGAGATGCACAGGGCGGCGGTATGTCCTCTCTTCCTCCCTCTCTCCCTCTTCCTTCCTCCCGTCCTTCCCCACCCCCTCCCCGTCCCGCATCTCCGACCGTGTGCTCACATCTCTCCAGCACATGTCTGGCGCCGCTATCCATGTGCACGGACGGAACCCAGCGTCAGCGTCCCGAGTGGGGCGCTCCGTCGCCCGCGCTCACCACATCCGGCGTATATCGACCGCCTTTCGCGCGCGCCGCCTGCAGGACGACGTCGCGGCTCACAGGCCCGAGCGCCGACGCCGGATGGGTCCGTGCGGGAGGCATTTCGGGTGTGCACTGTCGTACTCGTTGCCGACATCCGCGGCGCCGTACACACGTATCCACCGAGCCGAGTACGTGGCGCGCTTGGTGGGTGCTGGCATGCCGGCGCAGGCGGTGAGGGTCGCATCCGAGCTGAAGGCGGCCACGAGACGTGCGTGCGGAAGGGGAGTGAGAACGCGGGAGCGAGGTTGGTAAGCAGGGGAGATGGGAAGGGGCGATCACGGTCTGGTCGTATTTGGGGAAAGTCGGGAGGAAGAGAGGATGAAGATGCAAGGAGGGGGGGCGACTTGGTGGAAGCAGAGCCGCGATAGTGCAGGTAGACCATCGCGCATCGTACTTGGTGATCTCGGTCGCTGGGCGACCTGCGCTCCTCAAGCGCGGTGAGGAACGCAGCCCCGCGGGGGCAAAGGGCCACCCGCGCTGCGTCGCCGTCTCACGACAGACATCCGGATAGCTACCGATCGTGCCCCGGCTGGAATCTGATATTGCGATCCGCCAGTCGCGTGGCATGGGCATGGTGCATGCCCGCTTGAGGGTTGGGCTGCAGGACGACGTCAGTACGGCGAAATCTGACATGAGGCAGCTAGGAAGACGGACGGACGGATGTGGGGCCAGCGGAGAAGGAGGAGGAGGAACGGACAAGATGGGGCGAGAAGATCGATGCTCACATATCCCATCGTCTCCTTCCAATGTACGGCGAGCCCACAACGCACACCGCGAGACTATGTGCACGCAGCAAGCGTCAAGATGCTGGGCGACGACAAACTGGAGTTCGCTGGCCCCCGCGAGCCGCACACGCCACGTCGGACGCGTGAGTGGCTATCCGCGCATTCGTGGAATGGGGGATGGAGCGGCACTGAGATCTAGAGAGGCCGAAGTTGTTAGCAGCATAGACAGAGGTTGGAGGAGAGATCAAAAGGAAAAGGTTGAACGGTGTATCGCAACAGAGGGTGTCAAACGAGAGGTATTCGGACCCCAAGACGATGGATTGAATGCTTCGATTCAATCCATGGCAAGCACACAGCATCCGCCAGAAACGCAGAGAGAAAACCGAAAGGAGGAGTGGGAGCTAGGAGCACTGAAGACAGGGGTACTCACATTCGTTGCAAGGTATGCATTGGCATCCAACAGAATTCCGTTTCTACTTGATCTCTAAACCGCTTGATTCACAAACAGAACATTAGTTCCTTTGTGCTTAGGACAAGAGGCGAGCGATCTCTGGATCGCGGAATTTGATCTGTCCACGTGAGTGCCACTGATGGACAGCGGCACAAGCCTCGGCCATGATCAGATCAATATGGCAATGCTGCCGGCCGACTCCAAACCGACTCTACAACTCCTCGATAATTCTTAGAGCTCGCTCTCAAACAAAAAAATTAGATGTAAAACCAATGGAAAACCCATGTATTCTTTTTGAACTATGGAATAAAATCTGCATCTGCGTCGTCTTCGCGACAAATAGGAGTGGTATCTGTGCAACCCGTCAGCTGGGCGGAATAAATTGGGGACAATAAAACTCTCACCTTCGGCGGGTAGACACTTTGATCCTTGCATGTGCCGTATCATGTGGGCTGAGCCCGTTACGAATCCGTGATTTACATATTGACGGCATCGAGTGCAGAGAACTGCACGGGTTCCCTCTCCAGCATTTCCTACCTCGGAAGGTGGTGGCTGATTCTCGATGTCAAGGGAAGTGGATGGAAGAGATTGGTGTATATGGAAGGTGGATGTGGATGTGTTTTGCCAAGATGTCGACGCGTTTTGCCAAGATGTCAGCGCGTTTTTCCAAGATAAATTTCCATTATTTGACAGCGGGGCATTTACAATATGCACAGATTTATTAGCCTTCCATCTTGAGTGCTGCAGATTTGCGCTGGCACGCGCTGAATTGGTGGATGAAAGCCAGACGCGCTTGACGCGCCCGTAGGTGGTGGTTAGCTGCAAGTGTTTGGCCAATTCCCGCTACCGTAAGGTACGGGTCTTAGAGAGCCCGATTTTCAGGTTCTGGCAGTAAACTCCCATTTTTGTCAGCAGTTTTTGCGTCAGCTTCGGCTCCGTCCCCGAAAGTCCAGTCCAGGCTGGCCCAGGCTTTCGCGAATCATTTGAGTCTCGTAACACACGGGCAACGAACGCCGAATGCCGTGGCAGTCGACGTGGCACTTGCGTGGCACTCGCTTTCTTCCTCCTTTCATCATGTCTCTCCCTGCGACGTTCTGTAGCAAGCAGCTCTCCACTTCTTTCGACCCTCTCTCTGAGAAATCTCGAGTGTCTCTTGACTGGATTTTGGCTAATGGAATTCGGGCTCCTGAATCTGCTGCTTCCGGGATTCTCACCCTACCGTCTGGCGGAACTGTCTGCTCTATGCCCATCAAGCTGTCTGTGTGCTCGGACCTCCCCTATGACCTTGTTCTTGGCCGAGATTGGTCATTCTTCTGCCGCCAAACGCTTCCATATGCGAGCTTTAGTCTGTCCTCCGCTGTTGTCTGGCCGGGAAAACCATCAAGTATTTTCTAATTCCTGTCGTATAAACATTCCTTCTGATATACTCCAGATCCTTCGCATTTAGTTGATACCCCGGATTCGTCCGTGACGGATATCACTACCCAGGGCTGCGACGCGATGCGCAATCTGCAAACACAATGTAAGTATCTGTCTCCACGTTTCTGTTTTGCTCCGCTTATTCGTTAATGTACAGTTCCGCGTCATCACTGTGTGTGTAATAGTCCGTCGACGTGCCGTTGCCCCTCTACCTCTACCTCACTGCTGTCCGATGCACCTATGCCCTCTATGACGTCTATGAATATTATTCGTGATATATTTTTCGGCCATCATATGACCCATTCCCGCATATCTGTGTTTCACGCAGACCTCCCCACAATTCAACGAGCCCTTGACTTGCATGCAATTCCACATATCCATATGAGTTTAATTCAGTGTCGACGTGCGCTCATCCACCATATTGCAACTGGAACTTGTGCCGACCACGCAGTTGACGTGTCTCGGTCTCCACGCCCAGATCGCTCTGCATGCCGTGCTATTTGCCAAGATTTTGAATCAGCTGCTGATATGTCTAAGGCCGTGTTGAACATGTTTCTTGACGCTACTGACAAGCAGTTGTCAACTGAAAGTTTTTCACATATAGGTGCTGCTTTGAATATCTCAGTACCTGGTGCCCGTAATATCCGTTTCAAGCTACGAGCAGCAATACGGAAACTCGCGAAAACTATCAACGAGGCAGGTCCAGAGTTCCGCTCTTCCGCTTCAATGGCCGACTTTTTCAATTCTTTCGAGAGCCATAAAAAGCCTGTTCTGTTGTCCATCGCCGCCTTGCATCACATCAATGTACCCGAAAGAGTTACAACTGATTTGCTGCGCACCCTTATCACACAACATATATTATCAGGGCAGTGCGCACAATTTTCCCATTCACACCCTCACATTTCTCTTCCCCATGGTTTATCGTTACCGGACTGTGCCGATGTTCACAGTGAATGGCAATTCAACTGTCTTGATGCAGACTTCCAGGCCCATGTTTTAACGGCCATCCATGGAAGTAATGTTCCGCCCAACTCTTTACGTCGAATGTTGAATATTTTGGAAGTGGATTACGATCGTGAAGACAGTATTGGACAGCTACGCAGACGACTCAAAAGCCACATCACTACCTTGCGACGAGGGAAGAAAGCTGAAAGATCGCAGGAACTGGGACGTGCTGCTGAGGCAAAACATCGTGACGAACTTGATCGGATACATCGAATGTGGCCGCAGCTTATCCCACAGTCGTTGAAAAACAAAAGAATTGGTATGTTCCGAGAGCAAACTAGCTCCGAGGCACTGTCTACATTCACTTGTGCAGTATGCGCAGAGTCCGCCTCGTTACGTTCACATTGTTCCATCTCTGTTAATGATCCCAAGTTTGATTTGACAATCCTGAGTCGCCCAGACCTGAAAGCAGACGAAGCTAATCTTCTGGCCCAGTACAAATGGCTGCATCCGGACTGCATCCCGCCTCCCATGCCTTACGACGATGGCCCCTTGCGCGACCTCCTTCTAGATCCCGATGGTATCTCTCATCCTCTCGATGCTGGCCCTCCTTTTCTTTCTGTCTGCAAAACTTGTTATTCATTTCTGAGGAGAAAGAAAATGCCGGCCTTGAGTTTAGCCAACAGAACATTTCTCGGACCTGTCCCTCCCGAGTTAAAGGACCTGACCATGATCGAGGAGTCTATGATTGCACGTTGTCGATCGAAATGCTGGATAATTCAACTCAAGGAAGAAAATCAGGACCTCGTACTGGCAAGTACGCAACACGGAATTAAAGGCCATGTACTTATTTATCCCCAGCAACCGTCCAAAGTGGCCGAGAGTCTCCCGCCGTCCATTAAAGAAATAACAGCTCCGGTTTGTGTGTTATTTGTAGGCTCTTCTGCCCCAACCCCGGAGTGGCTTCGTGAACGCGCCAAACCACTGGCTGTCAATGCAAACAGAGTGCGCAATGCACTTTTATGGTTGAAAAAACACAATCCTCTGTACAAGGATATCACAATCAACGAAGAAATCCTCCAAGAAATCGAACAAAATCCCGTTCTGCCATTCAACATTGAACACATTCGAGCCAGTGCTGCCAACGAAGCTGCTACGTCCAGATATGATTCTACTCCATCTCCCGATCCGTCCTCTAAACCCGATGACTCAATCCCTTTCCAGAACATTGTAATCACGGACATCGACTGTCATGCATCTTCAAATGAATTGCGTGCTGCAGCTCTCCGTCATGTTCAGAAAAGTGGAGGCGGTTACATTCAAATTCCACATGACCATAAACCTGAGAATGAATATAGGCAGGACAGTTTTCTATTTCCTCTAATGTATCCTACACTCTTTCCGTATGGTATTGGCGGGCCCAATGACTCGAGACGAACCGTACCCCTATCCATGAAGCATCACATTAAACACCTCTTGAACTTGGCTGATTGAAGATTCCAAGAGCATTCCTCCTTTTCATTCACTGCATTCAACATCCTACAGCGTCATGAAATGCTTTTGCACACAGGGTTAAAAGTTAAACGTTCCAATTTTGAGTTTGTTGCTTCGCAATTTGCCTCCATATCCCCCACCGTGGTCACCAATGTTTCTGAGCGTGTTGCAAACAGTGGATCTATTACCCCCAAAAATGCGGAAGAACGCAAAGTGTTCAACTTATTGAAGCAGGTGAATGGTATCGCTGCCACTGCTCCGGGGTCCTCTGCTGCTCGCGTTGCAAGGCGAAACGAAATTCGTGGGTTAATGATTGAGAAAGGACTGCCCAGTTTTTACATTACAATTAATCCGGCTGATGTATTCAATCCGATCGTTAAATTTCTGGCTGGCTCAGAGATCGATGTCGATGCATTACTTCCAGAGGATGTGCCGAACTATTGGGACCAATCCGTACTGATTGTAAAAAATCCAGTTGTTGCTGCTCGCTTTTTCAATATATACATGAAAGCATTCATTTCCGCACTTCTTGGTTACGACCCCGAACAGAAAGACCTGGAAGGTGGAATTCTTGGGATTGTTAACGCGTACTATGGTTGCGTCGAAGCTCAAGGTCGAGGCACACTTCACTGTCACATGCTGGTATGGGTTGAGGGTGGCCTAAACCCGAATGAAATTAAAAAACGTGTGTTGGGAGCGGATCAGTCAGATGTTGAGTTTGGCAGACGGCTCTTGGCTTTTTTGGACGACACGATCTCAAATTCTATCCCTAAGGATCCAGACCCAAATATATCTGTGCCATCGGATGAGCACCATCCATGTTCGGTTCGCGGAATACCTGTTGATGCAGAGACATTTCCTCCGGAACGTCAGAAGGATCTACGAAATGTTGTATTCCAATGTCAATCTCACACTCATTCGAAGACTTGCTTTAAATATTGGCGAGGGCCGCCTGAGCCTAAAACCTGCCGGTTTGACCTCCACGAAGACAATTATCGCGCTGAGAGCAGTTTCGATCCCGAGACAGGTGAAATCCACTTGCGATGCCTCGACGGCCTGGTGAACAATTTTAATGCATCGATGATTGAAGCTATCCGCAACAATATGGATATTAAATTCATAGGTTCAGGCGCATCTGCCAAGGGAATCCTGTACTATATCACCGACTATATAACAAAGTCTCAGTTGAAAACTCACGTTGCCTTTGCCATGCTTGAACTAGCTGTAAAGAAATTAGGAGAATACAACCCTCTGGAAGACGACCTAACAATGCGAGCCAAGAAGCTGCTTCAGAAGTGTGCATACACCATGATTTCACAACAGGAGCTTTCTGCGCAACAAGTTTCATCGTACCTGCTTGACTTTGAAGATCACTTTACAAGCCATTCGTATCGTAACTTTCATTGGACATCATTCGAAAGCTTCATCGACAAAGAGGATCCGAGTCCCGAATGTTACCCCTCAAAATCGACGGTCAGTCCTCCTGAAACTACACAGGACAAAGTGGCTCCTGAGCGAGAGTCCGAAGATGAGCGTTGCAATTCTGACGTTGAATGTGAAGATAGAGACGACGCAGCTTTTCTTCATGACATTCTTGACGACTCGAGCAACGAAGAAACCCCGGGTGCTGATCCTGAAGAGGAAATTCGAGTGTCTATTGATGGTTCAGGCAAGCTTGTGGCCATGGGAAGTCAGTTAGCAGATTATCAGATGCGTGGGAATGAATTGGATGGTGTCTCTGTCTGGGACTTCATTTCGCGTGTCGATCGAGTCCGTAAATCATCCGACAGTAGAAAGCATGGATCCGCGGCCGAGAACGAAATGAATGTAGGTGCGGAAACAATGGATCTGTTTGATGAGGACGCTGAAGACGATGGATTGGGAGATGAGCAAGGCGTCGAGTCAGTTTGGATGTCTGATGCCTATAAGCGGCCCCGCATACCTCTCCTGAAAGGTCATAATCAACAGAAAACCCATATTCTCCGAGTTCGTACCGCTGAAGACACGCTTGTCCCAGTACCGATTGGACCAGGAATTCCGCGCCGGGACAGGGCAGAAGTGTATGCACGTTATTGTAGGTTGATGCTAATATTTTTCAAACCTTGGCGGCACGCGGAAGACCTGCGAAAGCAGGGTCAATCATGGGACGAGGCTTTTAATTTATTCGTTCACGACTGCCCTGAATCTGTAAAATACAAGATGGAAAACATGCAGATACTGCACGAATGTCGAGACAGCCGTGATGATCATTTTGCTGAGCGTCGTTACCTTTCTCGATGAGCTGTCAAAGATGTCCGCCAAAGACGAGGCCGCGAAGATATGGACGATTTCTGTGGAGAAGATGTAACGGAAGAAATGATTCTGGACCATTTAGAGGAAATTACCCATCGCTTTTCTATGAAGAAAGCAGCGTCCCACCGCGCTATACTGGAATGTATTGATTACGCAGAGAATGCCAGCCTGTATGATGTACGAGATAATGTTGTCCAACAATGTGCTCAATTTCAACCGAATGATACTCAACTTGTAACAGATAATTATCTTGAGGATGGTTGGGAAAGGGCATACGACGACCGCCGTGATTCATGGAAGAAGAACGCGTCGTGTGAAAAGCCCAAGGCTGACTCACCCCCCCAGGATGTTCAAGAAGCTTCTCTGATGAACGACGGATCCGCGTTTCGGAATGCGTTCACTATGGTCGATCAAGTTCCAGAAATTCGGCAGGATGTACCCGCCTCGGAACTAATTCATGATGTTGATGTCGAAGCCAATGTGCAGAAATGGACGCTGAACAGGGAGCAGGCTCGGGCATTCAGAATTATAGCACATCACAGTCTTCAGAATCGGCCAGACCAGTTGAGAATGTTACTTACTGGTCCTGGCGGCACAGGGAAATCTCGAGTGATCGATGCTTTACGGGATTTTTTTGAGCTGCGGGGTCAAGGCCAAAGATTGCGTCTTGCTGCGTACACTGGTGTTGCCGCACGAAATATCAATGGTATGACTTTGCATGCTGCGCTTTGCCTAAACCAGCGGTCCAATGGAACATCCCAAACTAAAACACGAAAGGACCTCACCGCCATGTGGGAAGGGGTTGACTACCTCTTCATTGATGAAGTTTCGATGGTTGGATGTTCATTGCTGTTACAAGTCAGTCAAGCTTTGATCGAGGCCAAAGGGAATACCGGTCTGTTTGGTGGGGTAAACGTGATTTTTGCCGGTGATTTCGCACAATTGCCTCCTGTGGGAATGAAGAGCCTGTACGCAAAAATTGGGACAGACACCGAGAGTTCTTCCGGGAAAAAGGGTCAGCAAAACATCCTAGGAAAATTGTTGTGGTTGTCAATCCGGACTGTTGTAACATTAACGAGGGTTGAACGTGTACAAAGAAGAAGAAACGAACTGACTGGCGAATTGGATGAAGAGGATCCCGATGCTATACAATTTTTGGAATTACTGACCCGACTTCGTCAAGGGAGGTGTACTGATGCTGATTTGATTTGCTGAATTCGAGGTTGATAACAAACCTACGGCCGAACTGGAATCGACCGGAGTTGCAAAATGTACCTATAATTGTATCTCAGAATGAGTTAAAGGATGCGTTGAATGAAAAAGCCGCGCAAATGTATGCTGCGAGGACGGGAAACGAGTTGCACTGGTACCATGCGACCGATGTGCGAAGTGATGGAACAATAATCAAGGATGGGGGACTGCGTGAACATCTGTTGTACAAATTGCATTCCGGAGAAACAAGTTACCGTCTCGGGCGTCTGCCACTAGCAATTGGAATGCCGGTCATGATCTCACAAAATTTCGATGTCCAGAATGGCATTGTGAATGGAGCTACAGGGACTGTGAAACAGATACGCTATACTGTCAATGAGTTAGGCGAAAGAGTCTTAAAATCTTGCATTGTGCACATACCGGACATGACGGGCCCCGCATTGCCGAACCTTCCACCAAAACATGCAGCCATCATTGCGGAAACCGTAAATATGACGTTCATCCATCCTGACTCGGGACGCAAATGCTTGATTAAACGCACTCAGGTCCCTATAGTCCCGGCATTTGCGATGACGGCCCACAAAGCCCAGGGAAAGACAATGGAGGCGGTTATTCTGGACCTCGAAAGCACAAGTGGAACGGAAGCACCTTATGTTATGTTATCACGTGCAACATCTCTCGGAGGAGTTTACATTCTTCGACCTTTCCAAAAAAAGGTTATCCAGCGTCACCCAAGCCAAGATGTCCGTGAAGAATTCCGGCGCCTAGACATGCTGACGCACCAGACAATAATGTTGCACGAGACGGCAGATGAGGCTTCTGAGGCTCAAAGGTACTTGGTAGACACTTTCTCGCCAGATGCTCTGCCCCATCCCAACAACGAAGGCGAAGAGGACGCTGTGCACGACGAAGCACGAAGATTAGAGGCATTGCAGAAGGCGACCTCACGTTTGATGGCCGGTGCACCGCCACGTTCTGATCCCGCCAAGTGCAGGCTTCTTCTCCTCGTCGGCGCCGCGTGCTCAGAACCTCGATGATGCCGGTTGACAATGATTCGGTTTCATCGAACAAGAAGAGACCCTCCCCGGGCAGTGAACCTCACACGCCCAACAAGCGGAGGCGTCCAGTCTAATGGATTGCTAACGGAGGTAACTTCGCTTCAATCGCTTGCGGAGAAACATTCGGAAATTTCCTTGAATATTCGCTGACGTTCCTTGAGGTTCCCGGTCGAGCATTCTCTGACCTTCCGCAAACTTCCCGACGGAACCTGCCCGCTGCTGTATAAAATGCGCCGTATGGATCACTTAGCCTCACTTCGAACTTCTCCACTCTCTCATTCCTTCACACTTTCTTTGAATCCCCGCTGGCACCATGAGCTCAATCACCCTGCGTCGCTGCACCATCGACCGGAAGACCGGAAAGACCTTCTATGACCGCATCGTTGAGGAGGCACAGGCCATGGGTGAGACCTACTTGTCTGCCCACAATATTGATGCCTCTTTCTTTCGCACCCATCCCAACGCCAAAGGCAACATCTACTACCAAAAGGCTGACGGTACACCGTTCGTGGCGACCTTCATCGCCGAGATTGGTTCCGAAGCCCAGGGTACCTGTATGGAGGGGTATCCTAAGAAACTTCCTTCGTATAAATTGGCAAGTGCTCGAGCGCCTCCAGTCATTTATCTCACTGATTTCCCGACAGCCGTACAACGACGCGAATACCAAGTCTCATCGGATGGTTCTTGCGCTTCGCTGCCCCACAGGAGCACCCGATGAACTATGCACCATGTTTCAAGATGGCGCCGCCGTCTGCGACGCCCTTCGCATGGCTGATGAGAAAGTAGAACTCGAGAACAACGAGGTATGTGCTATAAATTTCTCCATACCACCTCTTATATCTACTTCGATGCAGAACTTCGTGGTCACGGATATAGTTCACTGCACGGGCAACACGGTGGAAGACATCATCGTCCTCCTGCGACTCCATCCAACCTACGAGGTCTGTGCTTCAACTTGACGCAATTAACAACTTCCCTGATGCACTGTTAGGTCCCTTATTCCGGAGGCACCGCACTCCGACTTCTGCTCCAAGCACTCCTCGTAGAAGAGTCATGAGAGTCGGCTCCACGACTACATCGAGCGAGACGTCCGAGAATGCGGGGGATGTTGAGATGGCAGCGTCACCCCAAGTTACCGGTGCGATGTATCACAGCTCTTGTCGATGATTTACTGACAAACTTTCAGAGCGCAAAGTTGGCGATACCTATCCTCCGAGCACTCTGTCGGACGTTCAAGGACCTGCTTTTCACTTCAAGAAGGCAGTACTTACCCAGCGTGACTACCACGATCTTAACGGCAATTTAATTGCACTGGGTGAGCTTTACGGGACACTAACCGAGGGCACGCTGGTCCTGGTAACTGTTTCCTTTGCGACATACATCATGACGGACCAGAAAACGGAGAGGGGTCTTCCTGCGTCCGACAAAAAAGTGCGACTCCCCACTTCCCTTCCATCGTTTTTTCATTTTTTGATTTGGTCTCCAGATATACCATCTTCTTGTCGACAAACTCAAAATTCTCGACCACGGCGATGGTGAACCATGGAGCCCTACAGTTCCTACGATGCCCGGCCCACGTGATACCTCGTTTAGTCCTCAGAAGAGGCCGAGGGACGAAACCACCGATGCCGCATTCAATAATTTCTCTACCTCGTCTCCAAGCCCCAGCCAGCGACGCAGGCGCAATCGAGGGCAGGAAAATACCGCCTGATTTGTACTTCCATTTAGTAGACCTGACCAACTCACACCCCACTCTCTCGTCCCTACAAATCAAGTAGTTTACATTCAAATTTAATGATTCGTGTTTTCGTATAAAGTCACCGGGTAGCGGGCCGTGCCGCTCGTCGGCCTTACCAGCTTTATTGATGGCCGACTCGACGCCGCTGACTCAGACCTGCCTTATATGGGGGTAGGTACCCCGTGGGAATTTATCCGCGGGAGATCGCACGCCTCTTGGCTCAGGATACCAAAAATGTCGCGATCGGCTTATTCCCGCTACCGTAAGGTACGGGTTTCTATAGGGCGCATGATTTTTGGATTTTGGCCGTGCATCACATTTTCGTCAGCATTTTTTGCGTAATCTCGGTTTTATGGCCATACTCGGAAGCTGCTGACGTGCGCAAATGTGGAGTGACGTGGCCACCCTCGCTCTTTCTTGCTTCCATCCACCATGCACCATGGCTACTTTCTGCAATGTACCTCTCTTAGCGACCCTCGACCCTCAGTCCGAGCATTCTCGGGTGGCTCTTGACTGGATCTTAAGCTCTGGAGTTCCAGCGTCTAAATCATCGGCTTCTGGGGTCCTTACTATTCCTTGTGGCGACACCGTATGCTCAATGCACATGAAGCTTTCTATTGCTGCTGGTCTCCCATCTGATCTTGTTCTCGGTCGTGACTGGCTGTTCTTCTGTCGCGAGACCCTTCCACATGTCTCGTTTAGTCTCTCCTCGGGAATCGTTAGCCCGGGACAACAGTCAAGTAGGTTGCTCACAGCTGTCAAAATCAGTTCGCGAGCTAAGATAGGTTTCAGACGCTGTTTTCCCACCCCAAACATTTGGTGACATGGTCGACATAGTCGACGTGCCCGCACAGTGTGAGTTGTCTATCGCCTATCATTGCCGGTGCTCAAGTACTCATATTTTTATCAGCCCTTGGACGTAGATGCGTCTGCGATGAACCTCTGGTTTGCCGCTGTCCTACGTCCGGCTGTGCCTCATCGATGACTGATATGACTGATATGACCGATGTGACCTCGTTGAAATTATTGAATGATATTTTGCTTGGACACCATGTAACACGTACTCGATTTCTGTATTCCGTGCTGATCTACAGACAATACAACGATCTCTTGAATTCCATGCTATTCCGTGTGCCCGTTTGAATCTAGTTCAATGTCGGCGCATTCTTCTCCATCACATCGCCAGCGGAGCTTGTGCGGATCACAACGTGGATAACTCTGTGTCTCCAAGACCGGATCGCTCTGCCTGTCATGCCCTCTCCCGGGACTTCGGGTCTGCGGCAGATATGTCAAAAGCCGTGTTGAACATTATCCTCTCCGCAGACGATAAACAAATTTCAACCGAAAGCCTGTCCCACGTAGCCGCTGCGCTGAATTATCTGTTTCTGGTGATCGCAATCTAAGGTTCAAGTTGCGTACTGAAATCCGGAAACACGCCGAGACAGTGGCGTGTGCAGGCTCCGAAATTCGTTCGTCGGCGTCCATCGCAGATTTTTTCAACTCTTTTGAGAGTCATCGTAAACCTGTTCTTCTGTCTATTGCCGCACTTCATCGGATCCAAGTGCCAGAGAAAGCCACGATCGACCGTATACGTACTCAAATCACTGAGCATTTGTTGTCTGGACACTGCACTCAATTTTCCGAACACCATCCCCCAATATCTCTCCCAAGGGGTCTAGTATTACCGGATTGTACGGACGTCCGGAATGAGTGGTTGGGAAGTAACCTGGATTCTGATCTACAAGTTCACATCTTGACTGCGATCTATGGAAGTAAGATATCTTTGAATTCTCTCCGTCGGGTGTTGGACAACTTAAATGTGCCGCATGAAGCTCGTGATAGTCTTGGCCAGCTGCACAGGAAGCTAAAGGGTTACATCACCGAGTTGCGCAAGGGGAAAAAAATTGAACAGAGCCAAGAACAGGAACGTGCTGCCCGCGCAAAACATGATGAGGATCTCGACGCCATTCGCCGAGTATGGCCGCAACTCATACCCCAGTCGGTAAAAAATAAGAGGCTGCAGATGTTCCGGGATCGCACTAGTTCAGAGGCTTTATCCACCTTCACCTGTGCTTCATGTGCCGAGTCTGTTCCGCTGCGTTCCCACTGTTCGGTAGATATCAGTGACTCTAGATTTGACTTAACGGTCCTGAAGCGCCCGGATTTGGCGTCCGACGAGACTAATCTACTGGACCGTTACAAGTGGTTGGACCCGAACTGTGTTCCACCGCCTATGCCCTTCGATGACGGTCCCCTCCGCGACCTTCTGTTGGATCCAGCTGGCGTGTCGTTCCCAAATGACGGCCGCCCCGCTACTCTTTCCGTATGCAAACCCTGTTATTCAGATTTGAAGAAGAAGAGAATGCCTGCTTTGTCTTTGGCGAACCGCACATTTCTCGGTCCTGTACCACCTGAACTGGAAGATTTGACTGTGATAGAAGAGACCATGATTGCCCGTTGCCGGTCAAAATGCTGGATCATCCAACTGAAAGAGGAAAACCAGGACCTCGTGCTTCAAAGTACTCAGCGCGGAATTAAGGGACATATAATTGTCTACCCTCAACAACCATCCAAGCTCGCCGACGTGCTCCCACCATCTATTGAAGAAATAACGACGCCCGTCTGTGTTTTATTCGTTGGCTCTTCTACTCCGACACCCGAATGGCTTCGTGAGCACGCAAAACCTCTAGCTGTGAGTGCCACAAGAGTTCGATGTGCTCTGCAATGGTTAAAGCGACACAATCCACTGTACCGAGACATCACCATTAATGATGAATGCCTTCGGCAACTCGAAGAAAATCCTGTTTTGCCATTCAACATCGAACATGTTCGATCCACGTCCGCTAATGAAGCTGCCATCTCTGGATATGATCCTCTGCAAGTACCTGATTCCGCTACAAGGGCTAATGATTCCATCCCGTTCCAAAACATTGTCATTACAGATGTTGACTGCCACGCATCCTCAAACGAACTTCGTGCCGCGGCACTTCGCCATGTGAAGAAAAAGGGAGGTGGTTACATGCAAATACCTCACGATCATGAACCGGAGAATGAATTTCGGAAGGACAGCCTGCTATTCCCGCTGATATATCCGACACTCTTTCCATATGGTATTGGTGGTCCCAATGACTCGAAACGGCGTGTACCCATATCTTTGAAGCGACATGTCAAACACCTCTTGAACTTATCGGACCGCAGATTCCAGGAGCATCCCGCTTTTTCATTCACTGCATTCAATATATTACAGCGGCACGAGATGCTTCTACACACCAGTTTAAAAGTCAAACGCGCTAATTTTGACTCTGTTGCCTCACAATTTGCCTCGGTGTCACCCGACATTGTCAAGAGTGTCTCTGAACGTGTTGCCAACGGCGAAGCCCCTGTGCCTAAAAATGCGGAAGAACGAAAGGTGATGAATTTACTGAGGCAGGTCAATGGTGTTGCTGCGTCTGTACCAGGCTCTTCCGCCGCCCGAGTTGCAATGCGAAACGAGATCCGTGGACTCATGATAGAAAAGGGCCTTCCGAGTTTCTACATAACAATCAACCCCGCAGATGTATTTAATCCGATTGTCAAGTTTCTTGCAGGTGAGGAAATTGACATTGATGTGCTACTGCCCGGCGACGTCCCTAACTACTGGGACCAATCTGTCCTCATTGCAAAAAATCCGGTTGTTGCCGCCCAATTTTTCAATGTGTACATGAAAGCATTTATTTCAACACTTCTGGGCTACGATCCCGAGCACAAAAATCTGGAAGGAGGAGTCCTTGGTGTGGTAAAAGCATACTATGGTTGCGTCGAGGCTCAAGGTCGGGGCACACTTCATTGTCATATGCTAGTTTGGGTGGAAGGTGGTTTGAATCCAAATGAAATAACGAAACGGGTGTTGAGCGCTGCAGAATCGGACGTCGAATTTGGCAGGCGGCTCTTGGCCTTCCTAGATGATATGATCTCAAATTCAGTGCCAGAGGATCCAGGTCCTGGAATAACGGTACCTTCTGATATTCACCATCCGTGTTCAGTCCGTGGAATGCCTGTGGACGAAAATTCAGTTTCCCCGGAACGTCAGAAGGATGTCCGTAACGTTGTATCACAATGTCAAAGTCACACTCACTCAAAGACCTGTTTCAAATATTGGCGAGGTCCACCTGAGCCCAAAACATGCCGCTTCGACCTGCACGAGGACAATTTCCGCGCTACAAGCTCTTTTGACCCAGAGACAGGCGAAATCTGTTTGCGATGTCTAGACGGCCTCGTTAACAATTTCAACACAACAATGATTGAAGCCATACGATGCAACATGGACATTAAATTTATCGGGTCCCGTGCTTCTGCCAAAGGCATCCTGTACTATATCACGGACTATATAACGAAATCGCAGTTGAAGACTCATGTTGCGTTTGCGATGCTTGAACTAGCGGTCAAGAAATTGGGGGACTTCAACCCTCTCCTCGATGATAAGACCACTCGCACCAAAAAAATGCTACAGAAGTGCGCATACGCGATGATTAGCCAGCAAGAACTTTCAGCTCAACAAGTGGCTTCCTACCTCCTTGACTTCGAAGACCACTTTACAAGCCACACATACCGGAACCTTTACTGGACATCATTTGAGAATGCCATTAATAGGGAAGATCCAAGTCCCGAGTGCTATCCAAGGAAAATGACAGTTAGCCTGCCAGAAAATGATGATAATTTTCCGGCAACTGACTCTGGCTCTGGTGATGACTCCGAGAATGAGTCCACTTGCCAAGATGAATCTGATCCCTTGTTTCTGAATGACATTATGGATGAACCGGACCTAGGACCATCACCCGATGTCGAGGATGCCGATGAAGAAATACATGTGTCATTCGATGGAACCGGAAGACTCGTGCGTAGTGGAAATCAATTAGCAGATTATCGGAATCGTGGTACTCAACTGAATGGAGTATGTGTCTGGGACTTCATCTCCCGTGTTGACAGAATCAGCAAGTCCTCCGATCGCTGAAGACTTCAGTCAACATCTGAGAATGAGCACGATGAAGAGGAGGAATGTTTGGGAATTTTTGATGACGATGCTGTAGAGGATGAGGCTGAAGAGGGCGATGGTGAACCAATTATGACTTCGATGGCTTACAAACGACCCCGAATCCCGCTGCTCAAGGGGCACGATCAGGGGAAAACTCATATTCTCCGGGTTCGTTCTCCGGATGACACATTTATCCCGGTACCAATGGGGCCAGCTATTCCACGGCGAGACAAAGCAGAAGTTTACCAACGGTACTGCCGCTTAATGTTGATATTTTTCAAGCCATGGCGACGTGCAATGGACCTGAGAGCCAAGGATCAATCATGGGAAGATGCATTCAAGTCATTTTCGCTCAACTGCTCTTCCTCCGTAAAGTTCAAAATGGATAATATGCAGATCCTACACGAGTGTCGAGATTGCCGTGACAATCATTTTGCTGAACGGCGCTACCTTGCTAGACGAGCTGTAAAGGAAGTGCGTCGAAGACGAAACCAGGATGACCTGGATGATTTCTGTGGTGAAGACGTAACAGAGGAAATGATTCTAGACCATTTGGAGTCAATTACTGGCCGATTTTCCATGAAGAAAGCAGCGGCTCACAAGCTATCTTGGAATGCATTGACTATGCAGAAGAAGCAGGTCTTTACAATATTCAAACCGTGGCAGTTGCACGAAGTAGGGAGACAGAGGATGGATTCGCACAGGAGAGTACTCATATTGTGACAGATACATATCTTGAAGACCTGTGGCAGAAGACGTACGACGACCGCCGTGAATCTTTGAAGAAGAGTGCATCCTCGGAAGCAGCGACGGTCCATAGACCTGAAGAGAATGATCGAGGACCTACTTTGATGAGTGACGGATCGCTTTCCGCAACACATTTTCTCCGACCAACGAAACTCCTGAGATTCGACAAGATGTTCCAGCATCAGAGCCTGTAGCCGACATTGACATAGAAGCGCATGTGCGTAAATGGACACTCAACACGGAGCAGGCTCAGGCATTCAGGATTATAGCTCACCATAGCCTCGCAACTCGCCCCGAACAGTTAAGAATGCTACTTGTGGTCCTGGCGGCACGGGAAAGTCTCGGGTAATTGATGCGTTGCGGGATTTTTTCACGTTGAGAGGTCAAAGCCGTCGCCTCCGACTGGCCGCATTTACCGGGGTGGCCGCTAGGAACATTAAAGGGATGACACTGCATTCGGCTCTCTGCTTGAATCAACGCTCAAATGGGACATCAAGATAAGGACAAGAAAGGATCTCACCGCAATGTGGGAAGGAGTAGATTATCTTTTCATTGATGAGGTGTCGATGGTAGGCTGCCCATTGTTGCTACAAGTTAGTCAGGCGTTGATAGAAGCAAAGGAAACACGGCACTATTCGGGGGTGTAAATATAATTTTTGCAGGGGATTTTGGCAGTTGCCTCCCGTTGGAATGAAGAGCCTGTATGCGAACATTGCTACAGACATAGAGAGCGCGTCGAGTAAGAAGGGGCAGCAGAACATACTTGGCAAATTGTTGTGGTTGTCTGTCAAGACTGTGATCATTTTTAAGAGGTTGAACGAGTGAGACGAAAAATAAATGAACTCACCGGTGAATTGGACGACGGCATCCAGAACCAGCCCGATTTTTGGGATTGCTTGAACGTCTTCGCCAAGGGAGGTGCACGGATGACGACTTTGACTTACTGAATTCAAGATTGATCACGAATCTGCGACCGGACTGGGGCCGACCCGACTGCAACATGTTCCTATATTGTATCATCAAATGAGTTGAAAGATGCCTTGAACGAGAAAGCAGCCCAGGTATACGCAGCCAGAACCGGGAATCAATTGGGTTGGTATTATGCCAGAGATGCGAGAAGCGATGGAACTTTGATTAAGGATGTTGGACTGCAGGAGCATCTCACTTACAAACTGCATTCCGGGAAACAAGTTACCGTCTAGGTCGACTCCCTCTCGCACTGGGAATGCCGGTTATGATTACCCAGAATTTCGATGTTCAACATGGAATTGTCAACGTTCGACAGGAATTGTTAAAAAATACGATACACTGAAAACGAGTCAGGGGAACGATCTGTGCAGTCGTGCATTGTGTACATACCGGATATGACTGGCCCTGCGTTGCCGAATCTACCTCCAAAGCATGCCGCCATCATCAGTGAAACTGTGGATATGAAATTTGTCCATCCAGATTCAAATCGGAAATGCTTGATAAGGCGCACCCAAGTGCCCTTGTTCCAGCCTTTGCGATGACAGCTCACAAAGCGCAAGGGAAAACGATGAACACCGTTATCATGGATCTAGAAAGTACAACTGGACAGAGGCACCTTATGTCATGCTGTCACGCGCCACATCTCTCGCCGGAGTTTACATTCTCCGGCCGTTCAAGCAGAAAGTCATCCAGCGTCGACCAAGTCAAGACGTCCGTGAAGAGTTCCGCCGAATGGATATGCTGTATCATCAGACCATAATGCGGTACGGGACGGCAGAGAAGCAGCGGAAGCCCAGAGATACTTGGTTGACACTTTTTCGGCCCAGGCGATCCCGAATCTTGATGAACAGGTGGAGGAGAACATGGGTGACGATGCGCGCCAGCTGCGGCACTTGCAGAGAATGAATTCCCGGTTGATGGCCGAAGCATCGCCACTGTCTGATCCTTCGCCTAATCGGCTTCCTTCCTCTTCTTCCACCACAACAATCGTCGGCGGGCTCGCCTCGTCAAACTGCCCGTGATGGAGGTGGACAACGATTCCGCTCGATCCAGGCAGAAGCGGGCTCGTCCTGATGATGAGCCTCAGTCCGTGCCCAAGCGCAGGCGTCGCGAACGCATTAAACGGGGATAATGTCGGTAAGGATGAAACGCTCGGAAATTTCCTCGAATATTCTCTGATTTCTTTGACGATCCCGCTGCAGGATGCTGACGTGGAGCGTGCGGAAGCTTCCGAGAACTTTCTGTGAGATTCCCGCCACTAGCCGCTACCACATAATACCGCACGCTTCAACCGCCACTCGCTGTGTTACCTTCCCACTCTCCTTCACTCGCACTGCACTCATTCATCCTCGCCTTGATTTTCCACCACCTACGATGAGCTCCATCACTTTGCGTCGCTGCACTGTTGACCAGAAGACCGGCAAAACAATGTATGATGTCTTGGCTGAAGAGGCTCAGGCTCTCGGGGACTCCAACTTGGGTGCCCACGAGATCGATTCGACGTTCTTCCGAGCCTCCCCTGACCCCAAAGGCAATATCTTCTACCGAAAATCTGACGGCACTCCGTTTGTCGCCAGTTTCATCGCCGAAATTGGATCTGAAGGCCAGGGGACTTGGATGGCTGCGTATTACAAGAAATCTCCCCCTGCTCATAAGCTTGTCCGTGTTTCATAAACTGTCTATACACCTTATTTGACTGACTTGTGCACAGCCAATGACTGACGCAAGCTCAAAGTCTCATCGCATGGTCCTCGCCCTTCGCTGCCCCACTGGCGCTCCACCCGAAATCGCAGCATGTTCAGAAATGGGCTTGCCGCGTGTGACACCATCCGTGGCGGCGATGAGATCCACGAAGCGGATAATAACGAGGTACGTATAGTTTTAACTCCCAAAATCCCATCGCACCTCATCAATTCCAGCGCTTTGATGTCACCGAATGGATAAACGGCGAGGAGGACGCCCGCGCTGAGGACATGGTGTTGCTCGTGCGACTCCATCCAACTTACGAGGTTCGATTTCGTTCTGCGTACCCACAATTTTAACTGAGTCAATTCAGGTTCCCTACAGTAGCGCCAAGCAGGAGTCGTCCCCTTCGTCTCGCACTCCGCGCAAGAGGATCAGCAAAGTCGGCCCGGCCGCTAATCCGGACGACTTGCCGCACAGTATGGATGAGGTCGACACGGCGCACTCGGAGCCCACCGGTCCGTCCAACGTGCTTTCCGATATTCAATGTCCAACTAACTATTTTTTAGAGCGTAAAATCGGCGATAAGTACCCCCCAGCAAGCATTCTGATCATTGGGGGCCGTATTTTGCGCACGAAAAGGCCGAACTTGTCCAGCGTGATTACACGGACAAAGAGGGAAAGTTGATCGCCCCCGAGGAGCTCTACGCAACGCTGACTGAGGGCACACTCGTTCTCGTCATGGTGTCACTGGCGACATATGTCATCAGGGACCAGAAGACGGAGAAGGGTGTACCGTTTCCGGACAAGAAGGTGCGCGCGCCCTGCCATGTAATTCAATATACTCGGATAACCGACGTCTGTTAGATATACCACGTGTTGGTCGACAGACTCAAAGTCCTCGACTGCGGCGACGCCCAGCCATGGAATCCGCCTGTCCCCGAGATGCCCGAGGCCCGTGTTTACTCGCCTCTGACTCCGCAGCGCAGAGCCAGGGACGACGCCGCTGACACCGCCTTCAATGCTTTTGGATTGAAATCGTCGCCGAGCCCGCCCAAGAGAGCCAGGCGCGCCGGAACCGGGTCTTCGTAAACTACTTGCATAAAACTGGTAAAAGTAGAATTACTCCCCGTCTCTTCGTCTGTACATAATTCGTCCGTACACCCACCCAACTCATTCGTATACACTCCTCAGTACATTCAAGTACTTTACATTCCACTGCTCTATAGTCAAGTTCAATAACATTCGAATGAATCGTTACTCATACGCGTCGCCGACTCCAGGTAGCGGGCCGTGCCGCTTGTCGGCCTTACCTGCTTTATAGAATGCCAAGGGCGTAAAGGAACGGGTAAGGGTCTTAGCAACCCATAAGGCTTGTGTCGTGGCTTCTTGTTGCATTTGCATAAGACACAAGAGAGACAGTAATCCTGAACAAAGCTTCAGAGTTCCGGCCAGGTGTAGCTCCGACAGACCAGATCCAAAGTTCGGTTTTGTCCGAAATGTCCAGCGAGAATATGGTCATGGTGATGTTGAAGGACGCACACTCGGAGTTCGTCGGAAACTCCGTTGACCAAGGGAACATAGATGTGCTCATCGTGTCGGAGTAAGCCATCTCCGACGAAAGTCCAACGCAGTGAGCCCGCTTCTGCAAGTCCGATACTGGACATAGCAGCTGGATCGTCGTGGATGTGAGACCGGATGTCTGAGTGGAGACTCTCGGAGTCCATGATGACTGTAGCCCGAAGAACAATGTTTTCAAGTAATGTAGCACACAGCGAAGCCGAAAGCTGATCTTGAGTGAAGACTGGACAATAGTTGTGAGGGTTAACGTGGCTGTAGGCTTTATCCCCCTCTTTAGGGTAGACATCCCATCATCTAGGCAAAGCATCGGGCTTGCCACCTAGCCTCCTGGGGCAGAAGTTGATTACCATATGAAAATGGCAGAGAAACTCGGACCACCGGACTTGTCTGCGAGTCAGGATTTTGGTGGTTGAAAAGTACTCCAGGTTCTTGTGATCTGTGACTACATCGATAGGCAAGATACTGCCTTCAAGGTAGTGATGCCAGATTTTGAAGGCGTCAAAGATCGCAAGGAGTTCTTTATCATGAACATTGTAGTTCAACTCCGAAGGTCCGAGGGTGCGACTCCGAAAAGCGACAGGGTGAATGTCGCCGTCGTCTCCTTCAATTGACAGGATAGAGGCAATGGCATAGTCCGAAGCATCGGACTCGACAGTAACTTGTCGGCCCGGAATCCAATGGTGAAGGACCAGGGCTTTGGAGAATGCAGCCTTGAGATTATCAAAGGCCGATTGGCACAACTCCGACCAACTCCACCTAACTCCAGAGCGAGTCAAGCGAGTGAGGGGTATGGTGATGTCAGAGTAGTCCCAGATGAACCGGCGATAGAAATTGCAAAACCCGAGGAAGGATTGAATGTCTTTAACCTTTCGGGGTGCAGGCCAGTTCAGGATGGCATCAACCTTCTCTGAGGACATTTTCAAGCCATTGGGGGAAAGGATGTAGCCAAGGTATTCGCAAGTCGTAACGCTGAATTCGCACTTGTTGAGTTTGCAGAAAAGTCCGGCAGCGTGCAATCTCCGAAGTACTTCTTGGACATGCTCCGAATGGGCTTCGGAGTTGTCGGAGTAGATGAGGATGTCGTCCAGATATACAATGACACAAACATCAAGCAGATCGGAGAAGAGGCTGTTGACAAAATGCTGGAAAGCAGCTGGCACACCTTCAGGCACCACCCGCCAGTCATATGAACCATAGCGAGTTTGGAATGCTGTTTTCAGCTCATCTCCTTTGGCAACACGCAAAAGATGATAAGTATGTCAGAGATCGAGCTTAGTATAGATTCAGGCTTTGCCCGGAGCATCCAAAATGAGGGGTAGCGGATAGCGATCTTTCTTGGTGATGTGATTCAGACCATGGTAGTCAACACAGAGTTGAAGACTACCGTCCTTTTTCTTAGCAAAGAGTATTGGAGCGCCGTGAGTGGATTTGGAAGGGTAAATGAAGCTCGCTTTCAAATTCTTGTTGATGAACTCTCAAAGGGTGACAAGTTCAGACTGTGACGAGGAATAGACATGTCCGATGGGCGGAATTTCACCTTCCTGTGTCTCAATTCAGAGGTCAAACTCCCAGTGTGGAGGGAGATTGAAGGCTTCGGACTCCGAGAACACATCGGCAAATTTGTGATACTCCGAAGGTAAGTCCGAAAAATCTTGTGATAGAGTCGCAGAGGATCCAGTAGCACTTTCTCGTGGTGTAGCGTGAAGCATATACTGCACTGTGCCTTCTTGTGTGATCATCGACGCATAAGCAGCTGGGGAAGTATCCATAGAAGGACCTGAGGCATCCATAGAAGGAACAAAATCCGGAGAAGACATCGAAATATCCAGTACAACTCTGGGCGTTGGTAACGCCGGAGTAGAGTCCAGACTGCCTAACAGCTCGGACTCTGCCGGAACAAGACTAGGCATAGTGGCCTGTTGTGTCAACACAGAAAAACCAGTAAGAGTGGGACGGAAAGAGATACTAGCTGCCGACCAGTCAATCAACGGATTGAAGCGGTGGAGCCAGTTGTATCCAAGAACCAGATCTGATGGTGAATCAAGACAGGTGACGTAGAATTCCATTATATGGACTTCACCGGAGGGAAATCGGATAGGCAGCCGGAGTTGCTGCTTGATGATAGACATGGAGCCATCGAGATATTGTAGCCTTATTGGAGTTATATCGGAGCAGGACAAAGCATTTTTTATTACTATGTCCGAGGAAACAAAACAATGTGAAGCTCCTGAGTCGATAAGTGTCCATAGGCGAGTGTTGAAACTCGAGGCGAGAGGGGATTCATTTGGGATAGTCATAGTTGAATATGACTTGGGGTTACCGAGGGTATCCAACGGTGCAGCGTAAAGGTCGAGATACAAGGCATTAGAAGAAAGAGTGGACACATTGAGATAAACTTCAGGAAGCACACTGAGAGAGGCAACGCAACTCCGAACGGGTGCAATGGGAGTTGCTGCCTATTTTTTTGACTCTCCAGAGTTAGCTTCGGCCCTTGGGGTTTCGGCTGTAGATGCCTTGCCCTGGGGAACTGAAGTACGCTTCTTGCAATCCGTAGCTTGGTGACCTCTTCCTCCACAATACAAGCACAGGTTCTCACGCCTGCGGTGGGCACGCTCAGCTTCAGTAATCCTGCCGTCCTTGCCAAGCTTATCAGAGTATGGCTTCAGAGTTCTCGGAGTGCTCGGGGTGTAAGTGCTTCCTGAGCCTGAAGCAACTCCGGACAACGAGGGCTGAGGCTTGAATTTCTGTGTCTTTTTCCCACCACCACCTTTCTGACCTGAAGACTGGAGACCAGAGGCCGGAGTTGATTCACAGTGTCCGACTCCGAAACCCTCACACTTCTTCTCCGCCTCACGCTTCCAATAGCGTTGATCAATGCACTGGGCCAAAGTCCGAATTCCGATGAGATTCGCTGGGGGGTCCAGGAGTGCAAGTTGGTTTTTAATGCGACTCGGGAGACCCTCATAAAACTGTGATTTGAGGGCAACCTCTCCCCAGTTGGTCAAGGCTGCAACAGTATTGAACTCGACAATATAAGTTGAGACCTGGTCCGATGGCTTCATCCGAAGCACCCGGAGTTTGCTTTCAGCATCTCCGATGGGGTCATGAGGTCCGAAAACCGTCATCAACTCCTGAACAAGAGAGTGAAATTACCATCCCAGTCAGGAACAGTATTGTCTTTGGCAAACATAGCAGGTTGAAACCAGGCTGCGGCTGAACCTTTAGATAGGAGAGGACATGGATGAGACGGTCATCATCTGTAGGAAATCCTGGACATGTTCGGCGAAGTGCAGCCTGCACTGCGAGAGAAACAAGGAAGCTTAGAAGGCTCCGATCCATCAAAAGGATCGGGTTCCGAAGGCTAGAACGCGAACTCCAAGGTGCAGCTGAGGTAGCAGTATGCATATTCCGAAGAACAGCGGTAAGGTCATAGAGGCCATTGAATAACCTCGCAGCGACCTCATCAGGAGTAGGCAATGGAGGTGGCCCTTGAGGAGGTCCACGAGGTGGAGGAGGATTTCCACCAGGATTGCCACTGGGGAAGTCATCATCACCATGACCAGGATCTCTGGGAGGACCAGCTCCCTGGCCCTCAGGCCTATCTTCGGAGTTATCATCAGGGTTATTGTGGTTCCACCCTCATGAGCTGAGGAGTGGGATGAAACAGTTCTGCTGTGGTGCGGAGCTGAACCAACTACCACTGGGATGGTGATATCGGAGTTTGGTGGATAAGAGGTGTAGGAGCCGAACCCGGAACTGTGCTCCTTCGGAGTATAGGAGCTCAGTTAAAGTCTGGCCCAGGAATGGGCGAACCATATGGGTTCATGCGAGGTGATTGGGAAATGATGGGGATATTGGAAAAACCCTAGATTCACGCCTTTCCTTTGTAGGGTGGCGTGGGACTAGTGAAGTGGAGGTGACAGGAAATTCTCCAGGGGTGAAGCTGACTGAGGGATTATAGTAGAAACTCTCGGACATAGGGAAACCAGATAGGTGAGTTTGATTATACTGTTATATGCCAGGCCAGGGATGTTTGGAGATGGAAGTCCAAAGGGCTAGAATGGTCGAGGTTCACAACACTACAGAGAGTGTGCGACTACCGGGGTTTGCCTGACCGACAAGCTGAAGTCCGAGAGGTACCAGAGATGAACAAGACCGGAGTTCAGGGAACAAGACTAGAAGTCCAGCCAACGCCGTTTAGTGACAAAGAACTTTAATAATCAAACTAACAAACAGAGGCTAAACTACTTTGCTTAATCCATAGCTCTTAAACCTCGCGTCTCAAATGGTGCCGTTTGCGGTCACCTTGATTTGCAACTTTGTCACATATCCACACCTGTGAGACCACCGAGGTTATATGTGGCGGAAAGCAACCTGAGGGTCCTGCCCCTGCCTTATATGTGCCCCTAGGCTAGGGGTTAGCCCTACTGTGTTGAGAATTATGTTTTGCACATGGATCACTAGGAGTGCAGACACCAACGGACCAATTGGTGTTTGTCAACCAAGTGGTTGCTCAGGTCTTGTCCTGCAAGCTGTCGGAAAGTTTCCGACAGGCACAAGGGCAGCACAAGAAATACTAGTAAGCTAATTGTTTATTGAAAGACAATAAGGGTGTGAAAGATTTGTAAGTATAAGTCCGTTGGAGAGCACGCGGGATCTCTGGGGCCGGAGAGGAGCCAACGGGGCTCGCAGCGGGTGGGTGGAAGCGGAGGAAAACCCAATATATGACTAAGCTACAACAGGAGAACCTAATACGACCGAACCAAAGCCCGACACGCTCGGCCACACCACAGTCACCCCCCTCCAAAAAACGTCCGAGGGAAGTGAGGACGGGCGCGACCCCGCGCCATCAAGCTAACCAAAAGAATCCCGCAAAGAATAGTCAACAAACACGTTCGCAAAATCCGCAATCACTGGATTCAGGAAATCCGCGAAGACAGGCTCGAGTGCGACAAACTCGACCAGCATGCACAGGAAAACAAGCTGATCCCGGGGAGTTCCATGATAATGTTCTTGCGCTTGTTGCCCGCGTAGGGTCCCCAAACAAGGTCAAAAAGGTCCTCGGAAGCATCAGCACGGCGCTTCTGGCCTGCGCACGCGAGAGCAAGGCTGGATTGGACTGGACCATATGAGGTGTGTGCAGGAAAGGTGGGGGCGATGGGGGCAATTACGGGAGGAGGAACGTGGTCCGCCGGGCATGGACAAAGGACGGGTGCCAGCATATCGACTGGAGGGACGTAGTCTGGGTGGATCGGGTCGTCACAGTGCAACAGCAGTAGCTAGAGGAGATCGACGGGACGTAGTGAAAGACCGGGCGGCCGAGGGCTGGGCGGCGGCGGTGGCAGCGGTGGCGCTGGAACCTCGCGTGGTGCTGGAGTCCTCAGGACATGGATTGGGGCGGACAGTGGTGGTAGCAGCGGCAGCGGAATGTGCAGAACAGGCAAGGGGACAGTGCGTGCAGAGGCGGACGGGGGGTCAGGTGGATCGTCAGCCCAGCAAGAACGTGGGGTAGCGTCGACTGGGGAAGGAGGTGGCGTGTCATCGGCCGTGGAAGGGAGCAGGCCCGACGCATGATACATCGGGTGGTCGCGACCGAGTCCAAGAGGGAACAGCCATGAATTGGGTACAGCAGGGGCAGGGGATATGGGTACAGAGTTGAGGGTGCTCACAGATTGCACAGCTGCTGCTCCCTCCTCTTCCAGTAATTGCCTTCTCTCTGCCTCTCTCCTCACCCTTTGTCTGGCCCAGGGTTTTGGCATCCTGCCACGTCACGCGCGAGTGTCGAAGAAGAAAGATGAAGGTGCGTGAAAAACACGTTAGAAGCGAGGAAGCGGCACCAGGAGGAGCCGAGAGTCGAGGAGAGGAAGGTAGGTTAGAAAAAAAAAAAGCCGAGAAATCTGCTAGGAGCAGGAGGGAGAGGATCTGTCGAGGCGCTGCTCGGATGCTCTGGAAACCAGTGGGGGTCACTCGTCCGCGCTGGGACCTTTCTCGTCACGGAGTGGGGCGTGGGAAGTGCGAGGAACACTCTTGTCACCAAATGGAGACCACGCGGGATCTCTGGGGCCGGAGAGGAGCCAACGGGGCTCGCAGCGGGTGGGTGGAAGCGGAGGAAAACCCAATATATGACTAAGCTACGACAGGAGAACCTAATACGACCAAACCAAAGCCCGACACGCTCGGCCACACCACACCGTGGACAATTAAGTTGTCAAGGCAATCTTATGAAGGATTAGTAAGTATAAGTCCGTGGACAATAAGTCGTCAAGACTTATTGTGAACGATGAGTAAGTGTAAGTCCGTAAACAATAAGTCCGGTCGGAGTTGACAAAGAGCCCGCGGGCCGATGAGTAAGATGAAATGAGTAAGTCGGATAAACTCCGGAGATGGCGGCACGATCGGCTAAGCTGACTAATCGCTGATAACTGGTCGGAGCTTGCACATATGTAACACTGCTTGGCCTCATCCTCCTCATCAAGAGCATCAAAGTAAGATATCATATGCTTATGGCCTCCTTGCAGCCCCAATATAATTATTTCTGTACACACTTTTCAAGATCTGAAGGGCTTCGAACATGTCAGGTGCCAGTCGGTTGTGGTGTTGAGTGGCGGCCAAAGAACTGTTCAAAAAGCCTTGTTCTGATGCCGTGGTGGAGCCTTGAATAGCCAGGTAGTCTCTGGCGATCCGAGCGAGAGTTGGATATTGTGCCGAATGATACTAGAGAAAAAGACAATCAGACTTGTTTCGGACTTGCAATGAATCGATAATTACACCCCACCAGGCAACAATGTCCGTGACGTCTTCCAGAGGAGTATTGAGGTACATGTTAAGTTCCTCGCGCTGATCGCTGCTGACAGGTACAATAAGTCTGGCATGTGATGCAATATAGTGGTGCTTTACCGAGTCCCGAACTCCTTTGATCAAGGCAAACACTATAATAGAAAAGGCCAAGAGTGCCGCAGGCGCACAGCAAATTGAAAGGGAAGGCTGGCCCAGAAGCACGGTTGCGGGTCGAACTTGGTCAGAATGTGACGAGAACACAAGAGAATTACATTAAAGGGAAATATGTACCTCGGCAGGATCTCAGCTCACAGGGTGGGATTCGAATCGAAGGAAGAACAAATGGCTCTCCAGAAACCGGGGTTTCAATAGCACCGGCTTTGACTCAGTATGAATGCGACAGGAGCACATGGAATGAACCCAGCTTTCAATAGCGCAGGGTGAGGCTTGAATGAAAGGGGCAACCATTGCTTCTTCGGCTTTAGATAGCATGGGGTCAAAATGAAAGGACAACAAATGCTTCCCCAGAAAACCCAGCTTTCAATAGCATGGGGGGAGTAAGCATGGAAGGATGTTGAGTCAGGTCGGAGCTACAACCGGTGAATGGGTGCAATGAGTGTACGCCATGGCAAGTATATGAAAAAGAGCCATAGATACAGTTGGCACAGAGGCCATGTGTCTCGAGATCGTGACTCTGGCAGCCCACAAATGAAATGAAATGCTTGATGCAGGGTGTTTACTCCAGGAAGGTCCTGTGAGCCAAGTAATGACGATAATGTTGATGGCAGATGTGCAATATTCCATGTACACTTTTGTTTGTCTAACTCGAGCTCTGAGACAAAACATTTCGCTTATTTTCCCACCACCATGACTACTCTACCCAACGAGTTCCCAGCTCTCCCTGAACACTTTGAGGGGGGGGGGGGGGGGTATGGTCTGAGAAATTTTGACAGCAATACTCTGAATGCATCACAGGGCTGCATTGAAAGCTTGCAGACGCCAATGGGATCCACTAAAGGCAGCAAAAATATCCAGGTCTACCTTAGTTAACAATCGGCCCCTCCTCGCTTAACTCGTTCGAACCTCCAAAATCAGGACATGTTTGATGGCTGTGATCCTTCCAAACTCCAGTCTTTCCTCACCCAATGTTACTTGCACTTCGCGGAACGACGTCAGGATTTCACCATGGATGATGACAAGATTTTCTATATCATGTCGTATCTCCAGGGCACTGCCCAGCAGTGGCTCGAACCCAATTCTACGACCACTCTTCCAGCACTGTTACGGTCTGGATGGAAATTTTACGCGATTCATTCAGGAACTCCAGGACAACTTCGGTCCGCATGATCCTGTTGGGGATGTGGAGGATCTCATCCTGTTGTGTTGCATGAAATATACCAACTGGATTGCCACTTACATTGTTGAATTCGACCATCTCGCTGTTCTCACCCAGTGGGGCAATAATGCCCTCTGGCACCAGTTTTATGAGGGCCTTCTGCGACAAATCAAGGATGACATGATTCATCATAACAATGTCAATTCCTTGCTCGGAGTCAAAACGGATCAATGCTCGATACTGGAAATGCAAGACAGAAGCAGCGGGAGCAGGAGTGTGAAAGAATTTACAGTTCTGGAGCCGGCGGCTCCAGTAATCTGTCTGGTGGGCAGAAAGGAGGTACCAAGGGGTCTTCCAGCAAGACGTCTCCTCTTTTCTCTCCCTCCAATCCTGCCTCCGATCAGAAGAGCTCCAGAAAGCAGTCTGGCTCTTTTCCCAACCCCCTTTCCGGTTCCAGTGGCAAATCGGCTCAGTTCTCTGCCCCGAAAGTTACTCCGAAGCCTTACGCCAACAAGCTCGATAAGAGCGGGAAGATCAAGTCGGAGGAGTGGGAGTGTCGAAAGAAGCTAGGCCTTTGCATGTATTGCGGAGGTTCCGGTCACCAGGCTTCCGATTGCAAGAAACATCTGGAGAACGCTCAGGGAAGGGCCGCCGCGGCCGAAACCTCGTCCGAGTCAAAAAAAATCGACAGCAGCTCGGATACCTCAGCATCCAGTCCGAGTTGCGTTGACTCCGGGGTGCTTCCTGAGGTCTGTCTCAATGTGTCCGCTCTTTCCTCTAATGCCTTTTACATCGATTTCCATGCTTCCCTTTTCTGGCCGGACAATACCCCTTCCGGTTCGGATTCATGTTCAACTATATCTCCATCTCTTGTGTCACGATTTGCCGAGGGATTCAATTCCCGCTTACGAACTCTTATTGACTCTGGGTCCTCACATTGTTTGATTTCCTCGAGAATCTGTGAATTAAATGGATTTTCTGTGTATCCGGTTGCTCCAGTTAGACTCCAGTATCTTGATGGCTCTTCATCCATCATTAACCGGCAACTCCGGTTTCTCCTCCGGTTCCCCTCTGGCGATGTCCAATCTATGGAATTCTATGTTACCCATCTTGATTCTCCTTGCGAATTGGTTCTGGATACAATTGGCTCAACTGCATTAATCCGTTGATTAACTGGTCTGACACCACTGTATCATTACATTCCGGTTCCTCCAGAGATTCCATGTTGACACCTCAGGCAAATATGCCTGCTCCAGTTTCGGTAGTTCCGATTACGGACGAGGCCCCTCCGGTTCCGGCAGCCCTGGCTGAGGTGCCTACACCGACTCCAGCGTCTTCACCAGATCCCGATCCCTCTATGGATATCCTGGAGGCCACAGAGCCTTGTCTTTTCTCTACCCCTCCGCTTATGTCACTCGTTTCTGCTGCGGCTTACAGTGCTATCATCCGAGAAAAGGACACCATACAGTATACTTTGTGCACCTGCCCCACCGACAATGCTTATGCTTGCTCCGGTTCCACTGAAGCTCCAGACCTCTCTGGACTCCCTCTGGAGTATCATGACTTCGCTGAGGTCTTCTTTGAGAAGGAAGCGTACAATCTTCCTCCTCATCGAGAGTTCAATCTCAAGATTGAGACGAATGAAGGCAAGGTTCCACCAATCGGTCATGTCTATTGATTTTCTCCGAACGAGCTGGTTGCTCTCCGGGAGTTCATCAACAAGAACTTGAAGTCCAGATTCATATATCTGTCTCGTTCAAGTCATGGTGCTCCTATTCTCTTTGCTAAGAAGAAGGATGGCAGTCTCCGGCTTTGTGTCGACTACTGTGGTCTTAACCGGATAACAAAGAAGGATTGTTACCCACTTCCCCTCATTTCCGATCTACTCCATGCAATGGGGAAGGCACGTATTTACACAAAACTTGATCTCCGGCACGCTTACCATCTCCTCTGGATCACTCCTGGCGATGAGCCCAAAACCGCTTTCCGAACTCACTATGGGTCATTCCCATTCTGGGTTGTTCCAGAAGGCCTCACCAATACTCCAGCAGCTGAACACTCTTTTTGCCGACCTATTGGATGTCTACGTCGTGGTTTACTTGGATGATATCCTCATCTATTCTGATGACCTGACGCAGCATACAGCCCATGTCCAGGAGGTGCTCCGGCGCCTCTGGGAGGCTGGGCTTTACTGCAAACTCCAAAATGCGAATTCAGTGTTACAACCTGCAAGTATCTTGGCTACATCCTGTCGCTGGAAGGCTTCCGGATGTCTATGGAGAAGATTTCCGCTATCATGGAATGGCCGACTCCTTGGAAGTCAAGGACATACAATCTTTCCTTAGTTTCTGTAACTTCTATCGACAATTTATTTGGGACTACTCCTCTATCACCATTCCCCTTACCCGACTCACTTGTTCCAATGTTTGATGGATTTGGTCAGAAAGTTGCCAATTGGCTTTCGACACTCAAGCTGGCCTTTACGGAAGCTCCGGTCTTGCATCACTGGATTCCAGATCGACAAATTACTGTGAAACGGACACTTCTGACTACACCATCGCCTCCATTCTATCCATTCTCGGAGACGATGGTGACATTCACCCGGTTGTGTTCCGGAGCCAGACCCTCGGTCCTTCAGAACTCAACTACGACACACACAACAAGGAATTGCTCATGATCTTCGAGCTTTCACCATCTGGCATCATTATCTTGAAGGATCCGCCCTTCTGGTCGATGTTGTCATGGACCACAAGAACCTGGAATACTTTGCGACGACAAAAACCCTTACATGTCGCCAAGTCCAGTGGTCTGAGTACCTCTGCCATTTTAATATGGTAATCCAGTTCCATCCCAGAAAGCTCGGAGGTAAACCGGACATGTTGACTAGACAATGGGACGTCTACCCGAAAGAGGGGGATAGGACTTATGGCCGGTTGAATCCACAAAACTTTCACCTGATTTTCACCCAAGATCAACTCTCCATGTTGCTCCGGGCCACTTATCTCAAAGAAGTTGTTCTCCGAGCCACCATCATTATGGATGTTGTGAGGCTGCACTATGTTTGCCCACCGTTGCAAACATACACAAGACACCAGCCCACACGGTCTCGTTTCGCAACATCCTACGCATAAGATCATGCTCCGTGACCGTCTACAACCAAGTCTGACCAAATTGCATCGTCTGCCGGCTCCAGAGTCACTCTGCCACGCTCCACAACTGTCTACAACCAAGTCAGACCAAGATTTGCATCGTCTGCCAGCCCCAGAGTCACTCCGCCATGCTCCGTGACTGTCTACAACCAAGTCCGACCAACAATTACACTGTCCACTGGCTTCAGGATCATTCAGCCACACTCTGTGATCGTCTACAACCAAGTCTGACCAAGATTTGCATCGTCCGCCGGCCCCAGAGTCACTCCGCCATGCTCCACAATTATCTACGACCAAGTTTGACCAACAACTACACCGTCCACTGGCTCCAGGATCACTCCGCCACACTCCGTGACCGTCTACGACCAGGTCCGACCAAGAATTGCACTGTCCGCTGGCCCAGGGATCACTCGTTCCGTGACCATCCACGACCAATTCCGACCGACAATTACACGGTCCGTGTGCTTGCAGAGTCACTCCACCTACAAGAAACACACTGCAAACGTTTCCAACATGTCTGACGAAGACATATGCAGTCCACCGGCTCACAGAGCCATTCTGCATACTAGGAAATCAGTCCGTGAGCTCATACAATGATTCCGCACAACTAGGAGGGAGAGCGGGAAGCGGACCTGTTCCCAATCGTCGGAAAGATGAATGGAGTTGTTGGAATAAGGAAAAATCACATGGACTTTGGAAGCAGTATAGATACCACCCACTGTATCTGGGGAAAGTATCTCCGAACTCCCCCGCTTTCTGCTACTGTCCTAGACTGGAGTGGAATAGTAGGAACCTGCCAAACTATAGAGTTCACTGGTCACCAGGGGTTCTCTTCTTTACTCATCCTCCATTCTGAACAAGAATAATCCCTGGAAGTGTTGTCCTCTAGGCACTTCACAAACTCTTCAGTACTCTCCAGGTCCTGAGAGGCATTGCCCACCGACAGATGTATACCGTAAAGCTCCAAAAGAGCTCTGGTATGGTGCCAGTCCTTGCTACAGATCCATTCTGACCCCAAACAACTGAGCGGAAACAAATCAATTACCCAGATCCATTCTCCGCTTCAAAACCTGTCAACAATATTAGTGTTTCGAAGCGTGCGGACCCTCCGAGGAGCCATCCACATCCTTCACGTAGTTTGTTGAAGCATCCGCCTTCCATGCTTAATCATTCGCAGTACCGTGGAGCGCGATCGGAGACCTGCAGACATCATTCTTCCGCTTGCTTTCAAAAGTGGACAGTGTCCATTCCATTAAAACCCATAAAAACTACACACCCTTGGAGGCTTATGAAGCGAACCCGCATCACAACAGAGGCTGTTTAACAGCTCTGCTTGTAGAACAGAATTCACTGTCTATCCTCCGAGAAGGTCCCTGATTGGTATCAATATATCTGGTGAAGGGTACAGGTCTTAAAAGGGTGACCTAGTGCTTCCTATGCAAGTGGAGACAATTCTGCCATGTACCAGTAGTGCGAAACAATATTATTGGGAACTCCGGAACCCCATCAGATGGATCATAAGTATTACATTAACCAACTAACCTTCATTCAAACAGACACAGGAGATTTTAAAACAGCACAATACCTAAGCCCTCCATCTCAACTTAAGGCTGTAAAATTCATTCCCTCTAGAGGACGAATACTACTTTACTTGCAAATACTACCCTGCATCCAGTAGAACCACAGTCCCCATCACAACATCGAGAAGCTACACTCCAATATCTAGCTCCACCCTAACGATGATCCTGCTGCTGTTGCTGGCTTAGATGCCGTGAATTCCAGCAACTTTCCGCGCTGGACCACCAATCCTTCTGGTCTTCTCTGTCTCGATGAGCGTATTTATGTCTCTTTGGTATCTGGAACCTCTCCGGAATTACGAGTACGTGTTCTTCAATACTTGCATGACCATGTACCGTCCGGTCACTTCGGACAGAACTGGACTCTTGCTCTGGTACGCTGGGAATACACTTGGCCGGAATGCTGGAACTTTGTCCGGGATTACTGTCGATCATGTATCCTCTGCCAGCGAACAAAAAGTGTAGGCACCGTCCTTATGGGTTGCTTAAGCCTCTTCTGGTTCCCCTCCGACCTTGGCATTCCATTTCCATCGACTTCATCGAGCAGCTTCCTATCTCCGGTGAGTTCGACACTATTCTCATCATTGTTGATCGGTCCTCAAAGCATGTTATCCTCATCCCCTGTGACCAACACATCCACTCTCCGGAACTTGCTCGACTTTTCCTTATTCACGTTTTCTCTAAACACAGTGTCCCATCCCACATCACTTGTGACCAGGGCTCCGAATTCATTTCCTCTTTTTTTCCGGTCCTTGGGCACACTCCTCAATATGGAGTTACACTACACTTCCGGATACCATCCGGAAGCGGAGGAACCACCTCTGGCTGCCGTTGAGATCGTCAACGGAGAAGAACACTATGAGATCAAGAAAATCTTTGACTTGAAGATTGACCAACGGTTCCAGACGAAACTCCAGTACCTGGGAGAGTGGCTCGGATACGAAGATACCGATGAACAGTTCAGTTGGCAATGTGGATGCACCCGAGCACATCGACAACTTCCATTGTCGTTTTCCGGACAAGCCCAGACCAACCCTTTAACTCAATTCCCCTTTTTCCGACGCTTCTGGTCGCTTCCGGAGCGTTCCGGTTTTCTTATTTTTCACAAAATAAATCAAGAAAAATCATTAAATCTACAGAAATATTCTATATACAATTTTGTTACATCCCATCTTCTCTACTCTCCATCTGATTCCACCGGTTGCTCCTGTATTTCGATTGGGGGCACCAACTTGGTTTCTTCTTCCTCGACCTGCTTGCTGTTTTCATCGACCATTGGGATAGGCTCGCCATCTTGGTCGAGCAATTCGAATCCCTCTGGCCAGTCCAGAGACCCTGGAATCTCCATCTCGATGTCCTCCTCCTTCTCCATGACCTCCTGTTCCTTCAACTCAACCTCTGGCTCCTCGTCAGACTCCTCCACTTCTTCTCCCGCTTGTCCTCCTCAATTTCTCGTGACGACACCCTCTTCTGTCCCTTCTGGTCACGCCGGTCATCATTGTCGTTGTCGTGGTTGTTTCCGGAGCCTCCATTGACATTGCGACACTTGTTCCAGACGAGGTGGTCAGCATAGGGCAGCATTATAGACCGGAGGTGGTGGTGGCAGAAAAGAGGAAGTTTATCAACTCACACCACTGCTGCGGGTCCACAAAGTCAACATCATGTGATGTTCTGGAACATTCCGACACATCGGCTTTCAAATTTTTTCGGTCATACCGGATTTTTTCGGACTCCCATTTTCTGGCACATTTCACTCAGGTCTCATTTCCTTGAGGGAAAGGAATGCAAGAGGGGGATACTGTTATATCCGTGCATCCAGACACCAATCGTACTCCGGACAAACTCTGGTTCCAGATTACCGGAACCGTTCGGACCGATTCGGACTGACACAGATAAACAGGTTTTTACGCAATGAAGAATTACTGAGCATTTCCCGTTTATCTGCCTTCTATAACTTCTTTCTTTTTGTCTTCAACTCGAATTCTCTTCATCTGCATTTGGACATCCACTTATTGTTATGTCCGAAATCACATTACTTATCTACATTTAGGAAAACAATAACAGACTTTACTATATAAACTCTTTAATTACATCCTGTACTTCAGTTTGATTATTAATGTTGCTTTGCTATTCACTCTGCTCTGAGTCGTCTTCCGGTCTACCTTCTGATTCCGGTCTCCCGTCTTCATTGCTGCCAGCCCAGGTACTACGCTCATCCTTGATACTGTGGTGCTAGCATCTTACTCCGGGGGTTCCAGTCGCTCCGGTCATTCCGGTCTCGACTCCCTGTCTGGAACCCCAGATTTGGTCTCCTCGCGGCTCGGTATTTAACAACACTATAACTAGGTGGTGGCAGGTGGTGGCAGCGGCCTCAGTGAAGGCTTCCTCGCTCCTCCAGCATCATCAGATGTTCCTGTGCCCACCATTACACCGCCATCACCCCATCAAAGCATCTCTGTTGGCATCATCGGATGTTCCCGTCCCCGTCATCATACTGCCATCACCCCCATCAAAGTGCCTGCCACAGCCGTCAATGTCCATGGTAGAAGGCCCAAAAATAACCCAAAAATCAAGGGGAATATATATATATATATCCCTACCATTTAATTACCTTTATTGCTTGACGGTCCATAAGCATAGAATATCTCAGCGGAATATCTGAGGGGTGCCAACGATGTCGGCATGTCAGTTTATTCCAAAAATCTATTAGTTCTTGGTTCCTATAAGCCATCACATAGAACAAGATACGCCTCCACTTCACTCTGGCGGGCGTGTCAATTGAGAATTTGAAAGATCCATGCTTGGGATACATATAGGACATGATTCATAGTTGTGTGATTAGATTGAGCCAAGTAGTTAGTATGTGAAGACATATATTTCAGCTGAATTTCAATACAAAGATACATGGTGGCACTACGCAGGAATGTGAAAAATGCAGTGTGGCGGTAGAAAGCCATACTGAGCTAAGATATGGGCCATACACAAGCTGTGAACGTCACGTGCCTGATTTGATCCCCCAAATATGGGCAATTTACCGTAGAAATGCGGCCAGATAATGACCACATCCCCTCAGGCTTATCCGTTCCATGAATTTGTAGATAAGAGTCTGTTATATATCTGAGAATTCACACCTTTGTCCAAAGTTCACCACAAAGAGACGAAATGTCAAAATGGTCCTAAATGTCTTGCAAGGCAATCTCCTCACTCATAAATGATCGACATGCTAAGGACTCTGGTAGGATGACTTTATAGGTATGTTTGAGTAATTTCATGGAAGGGATTGTGTCTCCATGTCCTACTTATTTCTTGTAACATTTTTCTTCAGAATTTGCCCTAATTGAGACACATTTGTAATCACATGTGATGTTCACAGCTTGTGTATGGCCCATATCTTACTAAGGATAAAAAGTGGTGGTTCCTTCGAGTCACCTGATGGGTTCGGGCAGTAAAAACAGAATGACGTCGGCATTAAAATAACCACTGAATGATGGGTTGCAAAATTAAAATTAAAACGACATTAGCAGGGTCGAACGTGTGACAACATCAACATGACAAATGCTGCTAAATACATGAAGAATTCCAACTGAGGCAAACAAGTATTGTTATTCATGGATAACATAACATTAAAATAGCCACTGAAGGAACCAGGTCTGCCCAGAGGGCAATAATATGTATCCTTGGAACTCCGTTTCTGGTGATTCACCGTCTTGCCTGGGCTCTTCCTGAGTTTTGACACAGTTCATCGCCATGGTCCCCATGGTCCGGCCGGATGCCAGCTTGGCGATGTGATGCTTCGAAGATGCTTCTGGGAGTAAAGGAAGCTAAATCAGCCTTACTTCGGACACTCAGCACCCGTGCATGTCTCGATCTCATCCCCGCCAATGAAGCAGCACATTATCTCCAAGATCTTCCCAGATCTTGGTACATGGAGAAATGCTATACCATCAGGCGGTTGCGCAAGGCACATTGTTACAGGACACGGTGTCAATTCATGTTTCACCATAATTAACATGCATGGCGGAAGCCAAAATCAATAAAAAGAAAGCCATAGCAGCACATGCGGATGTAGAGATGGCCGACGCAACACGTGCCGGCCCGTCACTTCAGTCAATGATCGACAAAGCTGTCTCTGCCACATTGAAAAAGGGCAAGAACCCCGGCAAAGTGAGTTATCGGATTCATCCGTACACTCGACCTGCTGACTCTTCATTTCTAGGCCAAGGCCAAGAAGGATGGGAAGAGTCGTTCTCCCTCCACCCGACCCCCCTTCAAAGCAACGGACACACCGAAGCACTATCTTCCCAAGCCTGGACACAAGCCACCCAGCGCTATCAACGGAGGGAAGGGGAAACCTCAAGGGAAGGGAAAGGGCAAAGCCAAGGCCTAGAGCCAGCTTTTCGGTATGACATGCCTGCCACTTACCCGGACTGGTTGCTTACAGTCCCACTCCCAGCAGCGATAAATTACATACATTTAAATATGCCTGTAAATATTATACTTGCATCCCAGTTTAAATATCATGTACATCGCTCGCCTGGTGTCAGCATCCCTGAGGGTATCAAATATCAGCTGAGTGTTGGAATGAAATTCATGTTTCATAACCCAAGAAATACTGCCCTTATTAGATTTCACCGATCGTTTTAGATGGTGTTTATTCTTTACCTTCACTCAAAATGACGATGAGAATATCTACGATCCGGATTACAAGGTGCCCCACTCTAGAAAGAAGGGCCCTCATCTTCCAGCATATCTGGAATATGGCCTCACTTTGGGTCCGAACTTTGTTCTACACATGATTTCCAAAATACCAAGTGAAGATGAGAAAAGCATTTTTAAATCGCTCGCTCCCTCTCCTCGCCATGTCCAACAGTTCTTAGTTGAGCATGACTATATTGTCACCAACACTGACAAGAACCTTGGGATTGCCGTGTCTGAGCAGACATGGATCGAAGATAAATCCGCAGAATTGTTGCAGGACCGTAATAACTACGCTCCTATTAATCCGATAGAGATGCAACAAATCTGTGACAGACAATGTACTGAAATGGAGTCTATTGCTATTTACGCTGATAACTACCTCCATCAAGGCTCGCAACTTGGTAAATTCTTGTGGCACCGCATTCTGGTGCCAGGAAGCCAACACGCTGTACCAGTATTTTACGGAATTCCCAAAATCCATAAGGAACCCATGAAAATGCGCCCAATTGTGCCATATCACAGCGCCATCCAAAACCCCACAGCCAAGTACATCAGTAAAAGACTTAAACCGATCATCATGTCGGCGCCAACCATTATTCATGGAACCAAAGACTTGGCGATAAAATTAAGCAAGGTAATGTTGATACCTAATCACCAGTACTATATAGTAACTGGCGACGTTGTAGCATTCTACCCGAACATCCCTCTGAAGTTGTGCCTAGATATTGTTCTGGCCCTTTATGAGGAGTTCTATTATGGTGGAACTGCGAAAACAGAACAGGAACTAAGTGAAACGGAAATGTTCATTAGATGCCTGTCAGTCGGCAATGAAAACCTTATCATGCCGTTCAAAGACACAATCTATAAACAAAAGCAAGGCCTTGCAATGGGCATTGCTGATGCTCCTGACCTAGCCAACCTCTATGGGTGGTGGCATGAACGTAAATTAGAAGTCTTGAGTCATCCCTTAATACCATTTTATGAGAGATACATCGACGACTGCTTTGCACTTGTATACACTCATTCTGAAGCGGACGCTATACACATTGTGTCGACGGTCAAACTCGATGGCTGCACAATAGAGTGGAAGCGTCAAATCACTACCAGACCTTCCTGGACATGACACTTTACATCGGCGAACACGGTAAACTGCAACACATGCCGTATCGCAAGTCGCGTTCCCACCAAGAGAGAATTCCATGGATATCCCACCACCCACTCGACGTTAAGAGGGGGACCTTTATCGGTGAGATGTCCCGGCTAGCCACGCTATGTAGTCTTCATTCACACTACATCGACGCCATAAAGAGCCTGGTGGCACTTTATGTTAAGCGCAGTTACCTGCAGGACCATGTTACAAAATGGATCTCAGTTAATATTACAGAATGATGGAACAAACACTTGACCGTCAAGGAAAAGCATGAGCCTGACGAAGTTCTTGTACTGAAATCCAGCTTTAACACAGCATGGAATTACTTCTCTGCAAAAGAATTAGGAGATACTGGCGGCAATGGTTAGCCCATGCTGAGTCGGGTGCTTTCAACATCCACTACCCACAATTCTCTGGTGCGACTGGTGACTTAGAGGTGATGATAGGTGAGCTCTGCTCCCAGGTTCAGACCCCCGACGGCCCCCAGCTCATACCAGATGTGCGGAAAACTGGAATACTCAACAGACGGATCATTGTTAGTTGCAAATGCACTAAGAATTTATTCAACCTCACAAGTCTCTGGAAAAAGACAGCATTGTCCACGCTCAAACAAGATGCTATTGAAGAAGATCGGAACGTGACAATGTCCGACGATGCTCAGTCATCATCTGACATAGATTCAGGCAATCCTTCTTACTTGTTTTCAACTATAGGTTAACGGTGAGCCGGTAAACTAGTTTGTAAGCGTGCTGAACGCTCTGTATGAACCATATCCCTGTCTTGTCCTACGGGACTCTCAGTGAGGCCCAGTGAAAAGTCGGTGGGATCCGAGGTGATCAAACGGGAAGAAACACTGTGGCGGTGATCTACGGTGATCATTCGAGATAATCTGTAGACCTGTCAGCGCATTCCTCAATCCATCTCATTTCTTCACTTCCATCATCTCTGGTGCGAGGGAGTGTTCCTCCGCCAAATTGACGATGTCTGCATCACCGTGGAACACCTTCGAAGACGGCTATGTGATTCCCGGTACCGGACTTTTGCTATGCAAATGCCAGAAGATCTGTCATGGCGTTGGCCAGGTTCCTCGCCACACATGGTCCCACCACCACTCGGAGACCGAGACGGTCAATAACTCGAAACCATCGCGTCGGGCAGTACCCGCCAAGGTAACTACAAACGACTCTGGTCCCAGCAAGCAGTCTCGACCGAGAAGCGATTCGGATGAGATCGCCGACGCTGGCGGCATCGAGTTGCAGGTGGGGCTCAAATGTGCCTTCTCCCTTCGTGAAATTGAACCAAGTTACAGAGGCAGAGTTTTGCTATGGACGTTGACGAGACTCGCAACAACGCTATTCCAGATTCGGTGAGTTATTGTGGCTTAAAAATTCGATCGAAACTCATGCACGTAGACCACGGAAAGGCTGCCACCTCCCAACAAGCCATCGACACCTCCTCCACCTTTTGGCCGGACAGATGATTCCCTCGATCCGACGGAGATGGACGAGCTTGAGTTGTCCGATGGCGAGGGTCTGAATTTCGACGCGCTCTCGCTGCCAAACGACTCGGATTCCGAGTCCGATGATGACCACAATGGGCCCGAGGAGCAGGAGCAGCGGCGGCGGTGCTTGGGTAGATAGCCTGACTGCTGGTCTCCATTATCTCGCCCGGTATCCCCTGCTCCATTGCCCCTCGGTTCCGCGCCTGGCACCAAGTTCTTGCCTCGACCGCCGTGGCGGTCAATTCCGAGAGCTAGCGTGAAGATTGAGAAGCTGAATGTATCTCTGGACTTCATCGAAGCTCTGGAAACCGCCTGCAAAGCAGGCAGCTGATAACGAGAGGCTCTGGAATCCTCCTCGCGAGCGGCTGGATATGAGCAACCCGGGACTGCGTCAGGCACTCAGAACGTTCATGGGCGCTGACGCTCCTGTCATGGAAGAGACATTCAACGTGTTCCGCGACGGCGCCCTTGAGCGCCATCCCAATGCACCATTCCCATCCTTCTACAAGACGAAGAGGAAACTCAAGGAACTCACTGGTGTCAGCACCATCGAGACGGACATGTGCCCGAATAGCTGCATCGCCTACACAGGCCCTTTTGCAAAGCTCGACAAATGCCCGTATCCCAAGTGTCGTGAGCCTCGGTATGACCAGGCCAAGCTGCGGCACGGTGTACATGTGGCGCGTGCCAAGTTCTGGACGATCCCAATTGGCCCGTACATACAGGCGCTTTGGCAGCATCCGGAGACGGCGGAAGAGCTCAAACACCGTCGCAATCACCACGGCACCCCCAGCAAAGCCGAGTCAGAGCACTGGGAAGATATATTCCATGGCTCAGACTATGCGAAGCTCGTTCGGGATGGTGTTATTGAACCGAACGACATGCTGCTTCTGTTCTCCATCGACGGCGCTCAGCTCTATGCGCACAAAGCTTCAGACTGCTGGATCTATATATGGGTTATTCTAGATCTACGCCCCGGACTTCGCTACAAGAAGAAGTTTGTGGTTCCTGGTGGCTTCATGCCGGGGCCGAATGCGCCGAAGAACACCGACTCGTTCACGTTTGTTGGCTTTCATCACCTGGCGGTAATTCAGCGCGAGGGTCTGCCGATCTGGGACTCGTCTACAGGCGAGGTTTTTATTTCCCATCTATTCCTCCTACTCTCAACTTCCGATGGTCCTGGCCAGCAGCATATGAGCGGTGCGAACGGGCATAATGCCCGCATCGCCTGCCGTTTCTTCTGTGGAATGGAAGGACGACATCGTTTCCAAGCTCCGCAGTACTTCCCTGCTGCACTTGCGCCTACAAACTCTCCAAACAGGGCCGCAGAGCAGCCAAACATCAATCTCCAAAAACTACGCAACTCCCCTTCCTCCGCCGCCTCCATCCAGCAATACAATACAGCCATGACATACTTACTCTCGTCGAGAACAAAGACCGAATACAAGCAGCGCCAAACCGAGGTCGGATTCGGGAAGCCTAGCATTCTGTCCGGACTCCCGCGCTGCCTGCCTCCGCCCGGTGTCTTCCCGGGCAACCTCATGCACTACATACTCAACATCGGTGATTTACTTTCCGGGCTTTGGACAGGCAAATTGGACAAGGTCTACCCTCCTGACAGTGTTGACACTTGGCCTTGGAGAGTTCTCGTCGGTGATGCTTGGAAGCAGCATGGTGCTGCGGTCGCTCACTCCCACCACTATCTGCCAGACAAGTTCGACCGCGTCTCCCGGAACCCAGTCGAGAAAATTAACTGGGGGTACAAAGCCAAGGAGTGGCAGCACTGGCTGTTTGGACTCGGGCCGGCGCTGCTCTACGGCCTTCTTCTGGACGCGTACTGGTTCAACTTCTGCAAACTTGTTCATCTCGTCCGTGTCCTACACCAACGCTCAATCTCGAAAGACGAGCTGAAAGGCGCGTACAAATTGGTTCTTGAGTTTGCCTACGAGTTCGAGACACTCTACTACGACTGCCGCATCGAACGCATCCATTTTGTGCGGCAGAGTATCCACAGTCCTCTGCATATGGTGCAGGAGATCCGTCGCATTGGGAATCTCATCCTGTATGCGCAGTGGACACTCGAGCATACAATCGGGAACCTGGGAGGCGAAATTCGGCAACCCAAACACATGTACGCCAACCTCTCGCAGCGCGGAGTTTACCGCGCGCAGCTCAACGCCATAAAGGCCATGGATCCAACTTTGGATCGAACAGCTAAAGAGGTGGTACCGACTGGCAGGAGGGACATCGGGGACGGATACCAGCTGCTTCCAAGGCAGGATCATGTTGCCCGCCCGCTTGAAACCACCAGCGAGCTCGAGGCGCTCAAATCATATCTCTCTGGTGCATGGGGGGTTCCATACGACGACGAGCAACACAACTCTCGCGTCAAGCGTTGGGCACGTCTCACACTTCCTGAAAGTGGCCAGGTTTCTTGCTCACGGTTCGGGGAGAGTGAAGACAATCGGGTGGCGCATATTGTCAAGGTATGTTTTTGGTCTCTCAGTATATCAACATTAATTTGGTTACTTGTTTAGTTCCGTTCAGAGATGCCCAAGGGCTTCGAGATCGGTGAAGTTCTCTACTTCTTCTGCTATAATGTCCAGGACGACACTCCGACAGCTTTGGCGATGGTCTCGGTTTTCGGTGTACCTGACCGTGTTGTGCTCAAGGAGTCCTTCGGCACCCTCTGGGCTGCACACTCAGAACTTGGGGGGATGCGTGTTATTCCCGCCAAATCTATTCTTGCCGTCGTCGCAATGATTCCTTTTCCCGACGACCGCGGAGTCTCGTCCGACACAGAGCGTAAATTCAAGGACATGTATTATTTATACGAGAAGCTGGGTCTAGGTAGCTTTGCCGACTAAATACACTGTATAATTTCGATGTCTTTGGATGTGCGGGACGCGTCGAGTGGAAGTGAAGGAATGTGAGGATATGGGATTGGTTGACCGCATTTGTAGCTGACATCAAAATTTTCTCTTAGTTGTCCCTACCACGATGTACGGGAGCGCCTCGGGAGCCAACCCGTTGCTAATGCAGGCCTTCCGTGGCTCTGGGAGCAGCTCCTCTAGTTCCTCTCCCTTTCCTACTCCAAATCCACTGGCCTTCTCGCACACACGCTCGTTTTCGACCTCCTCTCACCATACCGCTGCTCATTCGACTCTCTCGAGCCCTGGTCTCAGTTATGCCTCTTTGAATGACGACGACATGTTGTCCATCGGCTTCCCCGACCTCTACCCAGTCCCCGCGGTGCGTATTTGCTTCACCTTGATTCAAGCACTTCCTTACCTTTACTTCCCTAGACCAACAGCTCTGAATCGTCGGAGATCCTCCTCACGTGTGTAGACGGCCTGGGACGCGACCTCAATTTCATGCAGGGCGAGATTCGGTGCATGTCATGCACCTTTCTGCGATGTCGGCTGACCTTCCTGTGTAGGGGACTCCATTCGACGCTTGAAATTGTCCTCGAGGCGACACGCAACCCCACCAATGAAGCTCCCTGGATCCGCCTCACCTCCGACGTGTTCTGCGGCCAGATACTCATCCTGGCCAAGTCGCCCCAGCTGAAGCAGCAGTACCCGCTTGTCCGCTTCTGGACTCCTTGCTCATCCAGATACCTCCCTCGGACGAGAGGGTCCTGCCGCCCAACACCGAGCCCGACACGTTGCTTGCAGACATGGAGCAAAGCACGATCCCGCCACCCAACACCGAGCCCAACACGTTGCTTGTGAACGTGGAGCAAAGCACGGATGTCGTCCCCGATGCTGGAGGCGCTGATGGCGCCCCACCTGTGCAGCCCCGTTTCCTCTTCTAAAGCTTCCGCTCCATTTCATGCCCCAGCAGCGATGATATCGTGGTCGAGCCACCTCCTGCTCCACCAGCGTCCATGCCCGGGTCCGCACCTGCCCCTCCACCGCCTCTGCCTGTGACAACGTCGCGCGTCTCGAAGGGCAAGCTGTGCGTGCCACATTCAAAGCATTTTACTGCCCGGTACGTCTTTTATTGAGCGATGTACGTGGTCTCTACTGACTTGCTTGTAGCAATCTTCACCTCGCTGTTTACTGCGTGGATGTCCCCTGCTCCGAGGCCGAATACAAGATTGAGTGGTCCCGCCTACAAAGCGAAGACGCGGCTCGTGTCAAGGTACGTTCCCGTTATATTTCTCTTGCTTGTGCTGACAGTTCTTGCAGGTGTACGAGAAATATGCAAACACACTGGTGCATATGCTGTCGTCAAATCGTCCCTGTCACTGAACCGGACCTAGAAAAACTCCAAGCCGAAGCCAACCGAGATCCCCGTGGCTACCGTCATCCGCAAGCGTATTGAGGAGTTGTTGGGAGAGCAGAACATCTAGGATTTGGACCAGGTGGAGGTGGGTGGGTAGTATCGCGACCACATCGTTTCTATAGTGTACCAGCCCATTTAATCATGAATATTAATTGAATTAATACATCGTTTTTTACCGTACTATCCCATTCTGTGCACGTAAGCGCTCTACACACGATACCACCTCATCTCAATCTATTCCGGTGTGCGCTCGGTTGGTGCTCACTCAGGCAAGTGATGAAACGGGATTGTTTGACAAAACCCTCAAACCTTCCCAAACCTTTCCGCGCCATGCCGGTAATTTGGGCAAAACCGGCAATGTGAGGTTTCATTCAAAGGACTGTCTAGACATCTCCTATCTTCACATTAGATCCCTCACAATCTCACCGACTTTTCACTGGGAGTGAGGTTCCAACAGGTAAGTGACTAGGACTCCAACAGTAAGAGCATAATTCTTTCAACATGAACAAGCTTATCAGTAAGTGCATTACAAGGTCGGTGCTACCTGCGCTAACCTAAACCTAACCATAAGCACTATCCTTAATCTGGATGCCATTAACTTACTAATAAACTCTTGTACTCTAGCTAACGCTAACCTTTAACCCAATAACGCTAACCCGTAGGCACAGGTAAATGTTTGAGTTTAACCCCCTGAGTCACAAGATAAGTGAGTCATGTGATCCGATCAGGTGATCGGTCACATGTAAGTCTTAAGTACGGAGAGTTGACCCTTCCCACAGAACGGGATGACACGTCCTATGATGCAAGCGGCCTGCCTGTCGGTCTATTTGGCCTCATGGCTGGCGGTGTGAGTTATTTATTCGACGCAATTGATGTTTCCTAACCGCCAACGTAGCTTGAGCGTGGCTTCAAACTATATTCACAGACTGGCTGCCGCGAAGAATCTGTTCCGGTATTCAAGGCGAAAACGCACAACACGGCCATCAGAGCGTACGTCTCGAATATCGAGCGCTTCACCATCAGCAGGTGGACCAGTCTTCTCACGGCCTTGGGCCCCACCACCGTGATTACAACCGCTCCCGAGGTGATCGATGACGAGCTCGATGGGCGTCGGGAGTATGTGTACGTCGCGAGCAGCCCCTAATTCTGGTATGTGCCATTTTTCCGCTGGCGCTTCTTTTGCTTACCGTCAAATCAGGGGCCCAAAAAAATCATTTTTCCGTCGCTCCTCTATCGAATACCATTTCTCATCCCAAAAAGACCTCTATTTTCTACATATACACGCCGTAGTTTCCGCAGAAAATGTTCCAAAAAAAATCATGTTGTGCTGTTGTCCGAAATTGTGGTGTTTTTTGAACGAATTCTAGCTCGTGTTGGGCAAATAATTTCAGACATTGTCGGTGTTGTGTGCTTTGATGTTTTCGGGCCTTTTTACGCGTTTTGATCCGTTGTTTGGCGTTGCACAACACCACAATAAATCTGTCAAAAGTCTGATGCATGCAGTGAAACCCGGCACATTCACCAGTTTATGTGCCGTGTTTGAAGTCAAAGCCGGCACATTCCGACAGTCCAGCTGGCCCTGGTGTGTGATATTTTTCAATACCGCTACTCTGACTGTCCCTAATAGCCTTCGATGCAAAGAATACCTCAGCCAAGCATGGATGTTGCAGATATTAAATCCATAAACTACATACACCATAGGTACGAACTTGCTCATGGTAGAATAAAAATACAAATCATCCCCTCCCAACAACGTCGCACCTCTGCCCATGCCATGCATCACATGCGAAGTGCAGCGCGCCGGTTTTACCTGGAGGAGGACAAGTCCTCCGCCAGATCAATGCATGCACTGAATCGCATAGCAGATGTGAATGCCACGAGTCGGATGTGAATGTGAATGCCACGATCCACGCGAGATATGGAAATGGGGGTGCAAATTCCCATCTTCTCGTGCCGATTCCCAAGGGTGGCAGGTGAGATCTAGAATCTGCTATCCAGGCACAATAGCAAATCCTTACCTATGCCTGGAATGTGCTCGCACTCCGGGAGTCATCATGAGTATTGCTAAATAAGACCTGCCCATTCATCGATACCATCCCAAGCTTCTTAGTGATTGACACGAACTCCGGAGGCGGGACATACTGGAGAATCCCCCACCTGAACAACAGGAGACAAATATTCAACCACAAGTCAATGATCCTTTGCCAAGAAGGGTGTCGTCGACGCGTCGGCGGGGTGGTGTGGACGGGGGGTGGTGGTGGTAAGAGAAAGAGGAACGGACACATCGCAGGCTGCGCCTGCCAAGAGCAAAACATCCAGAAAAAGGAAAGTGCCGTCTCTGGCCAAAGGCGGCACATTGATCTGAATGTGCCGCCTCTGAACTAAATGTGCCGTGCTCCTCTATGTGTGTGCCAGCCAGGTCTTGTACATCCTCATCACCGGCCGTGGGCAGATATGTGTTTGGACGTGTCCTAAGACAGGGCTGCAACAAAACAAGGAGATCGAAGAGAGCATCTAGCGAGAAGCGAAAAAAAATATTCTAGAGTGACGGATCAAGTCCGACTTGATCCGTCACTCCTGGAGCGGTGTCGAACCCCCGCACCAGCTTACGTCACAGATCGGAGTTGGGCCACTATATATCTGCTGCTTTGATCAACGGGGACTGTCGCATGTAAGAAGGAACGCTAGCATGACATCATTTCCATGCTGTTAGGGACTGCGCGCTATTACATACCTGGATTTCCGGGCCTCTACTGCATCCAAATCCTGAAGGACCAACCTCAATTTGTTGCTCGGGAATGTTCACGTTGGGGGGGCTGCTTTTTTGTGTGCTGGGGCTCCATCTGAAATTACTCAACGAATAATTTCGACCTCTCAATTAGCGATCACCGACATTCCCGCAACGCTTTGGTAGTGGGAGTTCTCCCTGAGTTCAGGCAAAGTCTTGCCTTCCTTGGTCCTTTTGCCGCTCGGAACTTGAATGTAATACATTTTACCATCGTCCAAGTTGCCGGAGCGAAGCGGCGGCATGTCTTGTTTAGGTTTGACGTGTGCGGCGGAATTCCAAGAGTCGTTCCGGAAAGGGTACACCAAATCCTAGGAAGTTGCCAAGCCATCAAGGTGGTGTCACTAGTCTGGCAGTGGCGCCCAGAGTGGACTGTGTAAGGATCGGCATCGTAACCGTACACGGTTACGGCCGTAAAAATATGGCACCTAAGGGTCCGAAATAGGGGTCATACAGGACGGTCTGAAGCATGACTAAGTGACATTGAAGACAGTGCATTCTCCAAGAAAACAATCTCTTGATCGAGACCACCATTCCAAAGTGGGTCGCCTCACAGAAATGTCGGAAACAGAATCTATTCTAAGTACAATAGCATATACAATAAACACCAATACATGAGAAATGGATTGCATTCACACCTGAAACAGCAATCTTCCTGCCTTGTTAAGTGTGGGGTTTAATGTTAACTATTCAACTCACTTTCAGATCGTTGGAAAGTCCCTCTTTCAGTTTGACAATTAGTGTGGCAGAATGTGGTAATTTAATCACACCTTTCCGATCAACTGGAAACAAAGAAATTCTGTCGAAAGAGAAAACCTGAAGGAATGTTAGTCTTCCAACTGAGATGAATGCAACGATGAAAGGAGTATTTTTAGCACTCCTTTCAGTTTTGCCGGAATCAAAGACTTTAATCCTTTGCGGAATGTGTGACACACCAAAAGACAAAGGTCACACATCCCACAAAGGATTAAAGTTTTTGATTCCGGCGGCACTGAAAGGAGCACTAAAAATACTTCTTTCATCTTCACATTCATCTCGGTGGAAAGTATCACTTTCCTCCAACCTTTCCTTTTTGGCTGAATGTCCTTCTTTGCAGTTTAGTGGAAAAGTTTGATTACATTACCACATTCTGCCACGCTAATTGTCAAACTGAAAGACGGACCTTCCGATAATCTGAAAGTGAGTTGAAAACTCAACATTAAACCCCACACTTAACAAGGCGGGGAGATTGCTTTTTTAGGTGTGATTTCATTGCACACCCTACGTGCTACGGCCGCTGGCAAAATTGATGGGATTCACCGATGAACATAAATATTGATGCGCCTCCACTTGCTGAGCAGGTCTTAACGATTACATTCAGGTGCTTCAAAATGGAGATATGCCTTTACATTTAATCCCAGGCTTGCCGTAGCGACAACACATTCTATCCTTTCGAGAGTATTTTGTGCCACCCAATTTGGAAGGGTAGGTTGATCGCGTATGTTGATCGGTAGTCTCGATCAAGAGATCGTTTTACCCGTTGGTATTCTTCGACGTCCATGTTTTTAAACATCGATCAATGAATCAGGCTTCTCAAAGAAACACACCCCAGGAAATTCCCGAGCCAATGGAGCGTGGTGGCGGTAGCAGTCAGGGTAAATGCTGTAAACATCCCTGGTTCCCGATGACAGAGTGGCATTGAGCATGAGCTGCGAGGTGTAAGGCTCCAACCATTTAGTTTTCGTTTACGCAAACGGGCAAACTAAACGGAAACGGAAACAAACACTTATAAAACCATTTAAACTGTTTATAGACGGTATTTTTTGGGGGGATTTTCATACCCATCGGGATGCATTCAACCAAGGATTCAGGTCCAGTGAGACCGCCAGCAGGTTAGATTTATGGGCTGGCGACGTCCAGAGACGGTACATGACGGCGAGGATCATGGCGGGATGCAAGCGGGATGGCAACGCGACGTTCCACGGAGATCCCCGTGCACCATCACTCATGTGAGGAATTCCCGGAAACATCCCGCCAACCAACCAGGTCAGGGTGAGCGGAGAGGTGTGTGTCCATTATTAGAAGTTTGGGACACTGAAAAATTGTCCTATCTATAATGCATGTTCAGGAATTTATTTTCTCAGGACTTTGGGCACATGGCAGACCCAAAATCTTGTCGGGACTTTGGATCAGACCTCTAATTTTGCGTAAAAATCACCAAAAATGCCCATAAATTTACTCTTCTATGCAATCGTCCTCAGGCAATCCTCAGGTAGCTCCATAATGTGAATATTTCCTGTTCCCCTCCTCTGTACCGTATTTAGGCTAGCAACTGCCTTTGACAGCCTTTCTTTTTCGCCTATGAGCTCCTCGAATATTTTGGGAGTGCAAACCCCAACTTCAACATGATTATGAATTGACCACCGATGTGCAAACCGCATTGTACCAAAGTGCACATCAGCATCATGAATCATCTTGAAATGCCGACGGAATTAGTGTTCATAAACTTGTGCCACGACGAATGACAGAGCACCAATGATAATTCAAGGGGGCAGCCAACAAGTTGAGTAACACGGTGGTTACATATGAATAATGCGCAACTCGGGAACGAGCCCATAGATTGTCAAGTGCAGTGCTATATGCGTCCCCTTTGGGGAAAAATAGCTTACCCACGTTGCCAAATTGACGGGTCGGGGGGGGCGGCCAACAAGTTGAGTGTGAGCACATCAAAACACAGTGTTTCCATAAGAATAACGCGCACCTCAGGAACGAGTACATAGATTGTCGAGTGGAGCTGCGCAATATGATGGACAATCATGTCCCTTGCTGGAGAACAATAACCTATGTATGTCGCAAAATTGACGAGTCGGGGGGGGGGGGGCGGCCATCAAATTGAGTGAGAGCACAACAGAAAAAGGTGTTTACATAAGAATAGCGTGCAACTCAGGAACGAGCCCATAGATTGTCGGGAAAAGCGGCTCGATATGATTGGTATATGCGTCCCTTCTTGGAAAAAAATAGCTTACTCACGTCGCAAAATTAACGAGTCGGGGGGGCAGCCATCAAATCGAGTGAGAGCACATCAGAAAAAGGTGTTTACATAAGAATAATGTGCAACTGGGGAACGAGCACATAGAGTGTCGAGATAAGAGGCTCAATATGATGGACAGACGTGTCCCTTGCTGGGGAACAATTGCCTATGTATGTCGCAAAATTGACGAGTCAGGGCGGCAGCCATCAAGTCGAGTGAGAGCACATCAAAAAAAGGTGTTTACATAAGAATAACGCGCAACTTGGGATTGTCGGGCGCAGCAGCTCAATATGATGGGTATATGCGTCCCCTGCTGGGTAAAAATAGCTTACCCACGTCGCAAAATTAACGAGTCTGGGGGGTGGCCCACAAGTTGCAAAGAAGGTGATTTGGAGAACGGCGGTAAAATACTAAATCAGTGATAACTTAGAAAATACTCCACATATCGTCATAAATTGGTGCTTTTCCTAATGTTCCACCACACCCCTCATTGTCGAAAAAAAAATCATGGACCTCGCCAAAGTAGCAAGTCCGTAATGGGAACAACAATATCACAAAAGGTGTATTGGTTGGAACAGAACAAAGCTCATAACTCTGGAACCAGGAATCGGATTGACACAAGGGTCAGACTGTTCGAAATCCATAACATGCCCCAAACTGTGGCCATTTCGCAACCAAACGTCGCCCGACCCCAACCCAAAGTTCGAACAAAATTTTCTCTTTTAGGAAAGAACACCCATACTATCGCCGACTGGGTAACCGGCCAAACTAGGAAGCCGGCCACTTGGATAATATAAGCATATAGACCAAAAAGTATGAACAGGTTGTGCATGAGGAAGGGAATGGGACCTCAGACGCGACTGTAGGCCGAATTTGGAGGCGAGATGATGGATTGGTCATGAGCTGTGATCCGTTTGATCATTCGGCGGAGGGTGGGAAGATCAATTTCTTAACTCCGATTCGCCATCATCCGCTCGTCTCGCCCGTTTCTCGACCAATTCTCGGTCAATCCGCAACTTCCTGGGCTCGTTATGTTCGCATGAAGCTATTCAACCCTCTCGGCCCCTCCATAGCCTTTAAATATGGGAGTTTGCCTGTTCTATATCCACCGCAAGATTTCATGCAATTCTGGAGTAAGGCATGTCACGAGTGCGGGTCACCCGCGAGTCATCGCGGGTTGACTCGTGAAAATACTCGTGGGAAACTTGACCCACGGGTTCGGGTACCCGTCGCCACGGGTCATCACGGATCCGAGTAGTAATTTTTTTGAGAACGAGGTATACTCGTGAGTTTCAAAGTACTTTTAATCATGTACTTTGAGCTAAAAAATGGCACAATGAGAGCAATACTTGTGAGTTGATCCATGAGAAACCCGTGACCCGCGGGTCAAGTACTCGTGAAGGCGGGTTTCCCACGGATCCGAGTATGGCCTTGGACGACGCAAGTACTCGTGGTCACGGATCCGGGTCACTCGCGGGTTAACTCGTGACATGCCTTGTTCTGGAGGAGTGCAAAATGGCCACCCATGTAGCAAGCGAGTCATTGGCGGTAGGGACTGGGCCTTGGCCTCGAGGTTTTGTATATTCAATACTTCATTCTTTGGGCCATTTCATTATTCTAGGCATTTGATTCCTATCTCACCACTGTCTGATACCCCAAACCACCTGATTTCTGAAGCGCATAAATTCGATTTTTTTTGGCGCGATTGTGGTGTTTGAGAACTGGGTTAGCTGTCCAATTATGTTTATTTGCTTCCTATCAACATGCTTGTAACTTATCTTAGCTTCCTATGTGCTCTGGATTGTGTCCGTCACTATGGTAGCCGATGACCATAATTTTGGTGGTTCCATGCTGCTTCAGACGCAAAGGTATGTTCCGTAGTATGCCTTGTATGTAAAGAATGGGTATTTAGAATACTCAGACAATACCACTATTACCATCTGGGATGCATCGGGGCCACTGGTACAGGCGGGAACACTGTATTTTGGCAGGTGGCCAGTTTCCCCGTAAATTGCCGTTTTCGGCATGTCGTCTGAAAGAATTCACCGAGACATGAATACATTCCCAAAATTTGACCCAATGTCCTCGGCTTATTCTCAGGATGCATGCCTTTGTTTTGCGGAGCGGGGACCCCACTGCCTGAGTTCTGTGTCTGGAGAGTGGGCCCAAACTCTCAAGGTGGCTGGTTACCCGGTTGTTGATAGTAACTCTTGATTGGGTTGGTCGATCATCAACTTTTTTATATGTCGCAAAAGGCTTAGCCCAGGGCTACCTCTTGCCCGAAAATCAGAAATTTTTGAAGGGGGTCACCCCTTATGACTGAGGTGATATCAGGCGGAAGTAGACAGTGGAGCCAGGAGAATAAAGTAGGTCAGATTAAGTGCTCAGTTATATCTGAGGCATGTGCATATCAATGAAGAAGCATTGCAGCTCACAACGTATTTGGACACGGGGAGTCGAAACTCAAGGTGCCCGTGTAGTCCAGAATCTGCACAAGAAGCCCGCTGGTACGCCGCGCACCACGTCCAAGTGGTGTGCGCAGTAGCGAAATGCAGTTGAACCTGGGTGCGCACGCGCAGTTGGTACCAGAAAGTCTGTTCCCAGCACTTTAGCAGCGTCGACCTGGAGGGTGACATGAGGACTAAAAAATGAGGACGGCAGACATGAATGAAATGAATGAATGAATGTGTACGGCAGCAAGACCAGAATACAGATCAGGATCAAGGGGTTCAAGTCTGGAAGAAATATGTACATGAATAGGTGCGTCCTGGTATAGGTATGGGCAGGCAGAGAGAACCGCAGATAGACAGATTCGCAGACCGTGAGAGGGGCACCTAAAAATGAATACATTCCGAGTGGCGAAACAAGACAGGCGGGAACATTCGAATGAATACAATGTGAGCGAATACAAATGCTGCGATTTATTTATGCGCTCCTGACATCTGTACATGTATACCAAGTTGCCTGTGTTGAATGTTCAAACTTTTGAGAAGTTCGGAATCACTCTAGAGTCGTACGATATTGGGACTCTGCATGCTTCCAGAATACAAAACAGATCCACATGACCGACGGCGACAAAGATGTGGGGAAGAAGACCGATCGTGAAGAACCCATGGGAAGCGCCGGTGTGGTAGGCAACACTTGGGGTGGGAAGATTTCTTTTGGCTGCCCTTGTGGCACAAGATGCATATGCGCGCCAAGATGCGCGTTAGGCCCACTTTTACGGAATTTGGGCCGACCCAGGATCCTGCCTTTTTGGGAAGACCACGTGCACTGCGGCCATCAACGGCACAACGAACAATGTCCGAGCAAACCTTCTTCAAGTTCTTGCACCTCTACTACCACCATCTCTTCCTCCTGACCATCGTTTTGCCGTTCAAACTTTCCTCCAGGAGTCTATCCTCCCATCTATCGTTTGACCGACTTCGACCAGCCGTCACATCCTGCCACTGTGAACACGACTCTCTTGATGCTACTGTCTTTTGCCACCCGGCTGTGACCTGCCACCCACATATTATTGCCCTCTGGGCAGACCTGGTTCCTTTGGGGGCTTTTTTAATGTTATGTTATCCATGATCAACAATACTTGTTTGCCTCAGTTGGAATTCTTCATGTATTTTGCAGCATTTGTCATGTTGATGTTGTCGCATGTTTGACCTTGTTAATTGTTGTTTTATTTTTAATTTTGCAACCCATCATTCGGTGGATCTTTTAATGCTGAGGTCATTCTGTCTCTACTGCCCAAACCCATCAGGTGACTCGAAGGAACCACCACTTTTATCCTAGCTCAGTATGGCTTTCTACCGCCACACTGCATTTTTCGCATTCCTGCGTAGTGGCACCATGTATCTGTCAATTGTATTGAAATTCAGCTGAAATATGTCTTTGCGTACTAACTACTTGCCTCAATCTAATCACACAACTATGAATCATGTCCTATATATATCCCAAGCATGGATCTTTCAAGTTCTCAATCGACACGCCCACCAGAGCGAAGTGGAGGCACGTCTTGTTCTATGTGATGGCTTATAGGAACCTAGAACTAATAGATTTTTGGAATAAACTGACATGCCGACATCGTTGGCACCCCTCAAATATTCTGCCGAGATATTCTATGCTTATGGACAGTCAAAATGAAGCTAATTAAATGGTATATATATATATCTTCCCCTTGATTTTGGGTTATTTTTGGGCCTTCTACCGTGGACATTAGTGCTGCCAGAAGTTCACGCTGGCTCAAGTTGATCCGAATCTCGCCTCTAGCCATTGCCTAATCGGGTGACTTGAGGTGATGACCCATTAACTTCACTCAAGCTGCCTCAAGCTTGATGCGCATACTTGCCTAACACAGAAGTCCTGCCTGAATCACTGCTCTCTACTGTATACAGCTCTCTATTCCACACTGTAGGCACATTGTGAATGTACAAGAGCTCCACAATAAACCTGGTTACCATGGGCTTATCTCTCGGAACTGTATTCGTGCCGCCGGAATGTTCCATGATGCGATCAGATCGTGACACAGCACCCCTCAGATGTTCTGCTTCGTTCTAGGTGACACCACAAATACACTTCCAAGCACCCCTGCCCCTGCCGAGAAACGCAAACACACCGGCAGTACTACCACCACAGCAGCATGTAAACACACTAATAATTTGGCTCAGCCACCAAGCGCAGCCACATCCCGATCTCAGGGCAGCGTGGCTTCTCCTGCTGTTCCTGGTGTTGGCCCGACAACCCTACCCACATCCACAGCCCCATCAACAACGTCCAACGTGCAATCAGCCACTCCCATCAGTCAGGAACCCTCTGGGGATTTTTCTTCACTGCTTGACCATAGCAAGAAGAGTACCACAGAAGCCTCAGATGTTTGGTATTTCATACATGGGTTTCATGGTACCGAGCAACCTGCTCTGCTTCCTGAGAGGGAAACACTGTCGGAGAAGAGGCCTGATATGAAGGAGTTTATCCATGTCAGGTGCTGACTTTGCAGGTGCATTTGTAATACTTCTTGACTTGGATTGTTGTTACTAATACTAATCTATTTCAGCTTCAATGCTGACACTACTTGGACAGTCTGGAAGAACACTCATTGTCAGACAACGACGATCCAGAACCATTTGAGCACTCAGCACACTCGCTATTGGAAGGACATGGTCATTTTAAGGAAGCTGAAAGGTTGGGAGAATCTTGGGCATACCAAGGCTTCAGCTGGAGATATGGAGCGTGAACCATTCTTACTCACTGGATTTTATGAATGACTGACACGTTGGATTGCAGTGGACAACCAGGTGAGTCCATTCCACTTCATGAGGCTGAATATATGCTCATTGTTTTGTTTCGGTCTTTGGATGTTGTTGACTGTCCAGAACTATGGGAGCCAACGCTTCACTTACGAATGGAAGCAGATGGTTGAAGAAATATCTCTGTGTCGTTATTCCCTTGTTTTCTATGTGTACTACTGACCTCTGACTAATGTTTCTAGAATTCACTCAGGCGGGTCTCTGCTACCAATGACATCTGGACTAGTATAAATCTTGAGTCTTACCTGGCCATGTTGATACACTATGTTGCAAAGGATACACTATGTTGCAAAGGATGCCAAGGGCAATCTAATTCTGAAGACTCAACTCATCGAAAGGAGCCACATGGGCGGGAATATTGGCAAAGTTTTTGTTCAGATTGGTAATAATGCAGGTGGTTGGGGAGATCTGCTGGAGCTTCCACTCATTGTCGGTTTTTTGAGGGACATGGATACGTGCTGGTCTTCAATTTTTTCAATGATTGACCGCATCATTGAACTATACCTGGTACACTTCCCATTCAGTCTCTTTTAATCTGCAGTACTGATTTTTTTAGGCCATTGACACACTTCTGAAACTCAACAAATATGCTGAAATCACATACCATGCTTTGACGAATCTTGAACTACAGGTGTTGCATGATGTTCATCAATTTTTACAAGTCCCACACATCGTTCAGGAGCTTGTATCTGCTGAAAAAACCCCTATGCTTTCCATTGTCCTACCCCTCTATGAGCATCTGATTGTTATGCTTAATGACCTCAAGCTCCAACTTCCAAAGCTTGGTCATGCCATCTCTGCCTCGGTTGCCGAGCTGGAGGAGTACCTAGGTCTGTCTCGCCGCACTCCAATCTTCACTTTGGCCATGGGTAACTTCTATTATCAACTTAATAATAAATTAATCTGAAGCTGATGCTGCTGCAGTTCTCCATCCGACGATTAAATTCAAATGATGCACGAAATTTGGGAGACAGAAGATTGTGATAATGCAAGGGCATCTGTGCATGCTGTGGAATGTATTTTTTTTCCTGTACATCTGGTCTCTTAAGCTGATAAGTCTTAGATGCTGGAGTATAGACGGGATATCCGGAAGAAAAAGGCCATGGGTCGCCCTATTGGCAGAGGTCCACCACAAACAGCCTCTTGTCACACTTTCCATGTGGCTACCTCAGGTCCTGCTCGATCCCAAGCCTCCGGACTTGCCCGACTCAGCTCCCTTGCACTTCCCTCTCCAGCATCCCAGTTGCCATGGCCAGTCAGACTCACAAAAGCAATTACAAGCTCAGCGTGAAGCAGAAGAACAGACTTGATGTGGAGGATGGCCGCATGGATGGCCACATTGTTGATGAAGAGTTAAGAAAGTACGAACAGGAAGCCGTCATCGATGACGACAGCCCAGAACTTGAAGATGATCTTCTATGCTATTGGCAGGTGAGCACATGCATTGGTTTATTGCCAAGTGTCTAACTCTCTTGTGTAGTCGAAGCAATTTGTCTTCCACTTGTTGTACAGAATTGCCCCTGATGTCTTGCCAGTCCAAACATCATCGGTGCCCTGTGAACATGCCTTCTCTTCCAGCAAGGAGACAGACACTCTTCGACGGACATGTCTTTCACCAGCGATGGTCGAAATACTGCAGCTCCTCAAGTTTATGTTCTGAAATGAGTGCCTCGACTTCACGAAAGGTCTGTTATGCATGGAGGAGGAGCTGTCTGTCATTGACGTGTCTCCTGACATTATTGACAAGTGGTTGTCTGCAGGAAGAATTGACAAGTTGATGGCATTGATAGATTCGTCGTTGGTTGGGTTGTCCGAGTCCATTCTGCCCTCCAATTAGTAGTCCCTATTATTTCTAATGAATTTCTCGTAATTTTAACTAAAGATGGGGGCTTCCATTGGGGACAAAACAAAATATATGAGCCGCTGTAATACATATATGTGCATATTTGAGCGAAACAATTAGAGTCAAGGACTTCTGAATTTGCAGAAAAAAAATCTGTACTCAGACAGCCTGTATTACATAATATGGCGACATAAAATTGGGGTAATAATGTTTCAAACATAAGTCGGAGCATACTTTTGAGCACATACTATGGTACATTTCACTAATATACTGACTCCTGAGATGCCCGTGGAAGAGATAGAAGGTCGTCATCTCGTCGGACATCCCTAACTGAATAAGGAAATATGTCTCAATGCAGCTTGAGGCGACTCAAGCTGATCACGCCTTCAGCTCAGCTGAGTTTGAAATTCCATCAGCTCAAGGCGAACTCAAATCAAGTTCCGGCAGCACTGGCGGTGGCGGGCACTTTGATGGGGGTGATGGCAGCATGATGACAGGGACGGGAACATCCGGTAATGCCAACAGATATACTTTGATGGGGTAATGGCGGCATAATGGTAGGCACGGGAACGTCTCACGGCGGGCAATTGCCTGTCATGTTCCGTGGGAGACCGGTCAGTCATCGGCCGTGTCACCGCGCAGTCACCAGCGCTGTCATGTTCTTTTTGATGCTTGTTTTGATCGCCGGGAAAGTCTGCCTGTGACAAGAAATTTTGGTTGAATATTTCACACTCTGTTTGTCCTTCTCACTCCCGAGGCCCAGAAAAATCAGGGAGTCACCTAGAGTGTGTATTAATATATACGTGAGCTCATCTTCCGAGTTTTCGCCCTCTAATTTCCAGATTCCGCCGTTGAAGGGTTGCAGGAGGTCACCGTGGGGAACCTGTCACATGTTTGTTACTTCTGCAACTTTCATCCTGGAACGTCGATACATTACGAAGGGAAAGCACTAAAAGTCTCGTGAGACTACCTGTATACACAGCGGGCTTCAGCTTTTCTTCTTTAATTTAAGATGCAGTATTGGGCCAAGTGTGTGGGTAGCGTTGGAAATCACTCTATTTGATGGACCGGTAACGGATTTTCAAACCCATTCTCTGTAGGTATAGATTATATATCCTGTAATAGAACAATTGGTTCTCTCAAGAAGTCCGGCCGGACGCTCCGGGCTTCAAAGGATGGATTTCACGCAGGGAAAATTGAAGTCTGAGCGCAGGTCTGCGGCTCGGCTTATACACGGCAGTGATCTCCCATCAACATGCCGCTCGGATCATTTTCTGCTCTCTTCAACCGCCGCGAGCGAGTCCTGACCGTTCCATAGTACCTGGCATCAAAGAATAGTATGTGTGATATCTGAATCTTCTGCTGTGTTGCACAGGTGTATTTTTTGCATCTTTTTGCATTTTTTTCTTGTCATAAATGCAGCAAAGCTTTGCGAAAACAACGCCTACCGGCGATCAAATAAGCATCAAAAAGAACATGACAGCGCCAGTGACCGCGCGGTGACGCGGCCGATGACTGACCGGTCTCCCACGGAACATGACAGGCAATTGCCCGCCGTGTCTGATGATGCTGGAGGAGCGAGGAAGCCCTCACCAAGGCATTTGCGAACATCGTGCGCATCAGCCATGAGGATGACGCCGCCGCCGCCACCTAGTTATAGTGTACGACATCGGTGGGCATTTTGATGGGGGTGATCGTGGCGTGATGGCGGGGGAACATCCGATGATGCCAACGGAGATGATGCTTTGATGGGTGACGGCGGTGTGATGGAAGGCACGGGAACATCCGATGATGCTGGAGGAGGAATGGGCAAGGAAGCTGAGGTATTTGCGAACATCATGCACATCAGCTATAGTGTACGACATCGACAGCGGCGGCGGGCTCTTTGATGGGGCGTAATGGCAGGCACGGGAACATCCGATGATCTGGCGGAGATCACGTCAATGCCCGATTGGGCGATGGCCGGCGGGCGTTCCGAAGATATATCGACAAATGTGGGGTATATATGAGGTGTTGGAGACGTCAGATCTGGCAAGGGCCAGACCGTCGTCCAGACGGACACGTTGAGAGCTGAGCGATGGTGAAGACAAGCAATGATGATGTCTGCCTATGGCCTCAGGCCCAAACAAGCATCTACACGATGGCACCGCAGTCCAGAATGCACTAGTGCAGTGTTTAGGAGGGTATTAAGGAAGCCTAGGGCACTACCATAACCCTCTCCATAGATCTCATACATCTCCACCTCTAACTAGAGGCCTTGTAGCAAAAATGTAGCCCTTGAGACCAACCCATCGGGAAAACTCCGGTTTGATCCGCACGCCGGCCAATCAGAGCGTGGGACGAAATCCATATTTTGAAAATTCGGACAGACAGACAATTAGCTGTCTCAGACCTGGTTACCTCCGGAACCAGGAAATGTGGCGTAGTGTATCACCCAACGGCGTTATCATGGTTTATGTGGTCCCTGAGACTCTAAGAAGCTGCTCGCTGACAGAGGGACGGTGCCACCGAAGTGCCGTTGGTAGCGACTTTGATAGCATACTGTTTTCGTGGTGCACTCTGAAATATACCCCTTCGTATATAATTTACGGATTCGACAGCAGAAATCCTACCCCGACTTGTTGCTGCTAGAGAGTGCATAGACTAGCTTACAGGAACTCACTTCTATTGTGAAAAAGACTTGAGAACAATGACAAGCTGAAAGTGTTTTCCGTTTGAGCCGTTTGATGGCCGCCCTTCATATGATCATCCCAAAAAGGCAGGATCCTGGGTCGGCCGTGTGTCCCACTTTTACATCTGATTTGGTATCATAGATTTGGGTCCGAAGGTTTTTTGTCTGCCTAGCCTATCAACTAGTACTCACTACGAGTGAGCATTGATTTCCCCACACTACACACTCCGAGGGGTTAGAGCCACCCGGTGGAATTACGCCTCGATAGACTGCATCGGACAATTAACCAGCCCAAGCTAAAATTTGAGATGCGTCCAGGGAATATTTGAGCATTGCGACGCGTCAAGCGCGAGTGCGGATTGGCCATGCCTGAAGCATCTGTGGCGCGTCGAAGACAGTCGAATCGCGCGAGAACGATCCAAAATGACCCAGTGAATTTTACAATGGATATTGAGCAAGTAGACCGACAGGCATTGAGAACGCCCATGAAGTGGTAAGGGGAGGAAGCAAGACCCGGATCAAGAATCAAACACAGCCACACTGCTCTTCTTTCCGCTCCATGACAAGGACCAACCCTCTTGAACTGGGCAACGCGCACCCAGTTTTCGCCTAGTCCTCCTAACGCCTACAATACCGATCCGTCCAGGACAACTCGCTTCTAAGTATACGGCGTGCCCACGAGTTGCGCGGCGACGCTCAGCTCCACGCACCACGGAGCCCCCACAGCTGGACGCTCTTTGTCTGGATCACCCACTACCCCCTGCAGTTCTGGCGCGTCCCAGGTATTCCTCACGGCACTTCCCTCCGCTCCGCACTCTCGCTTTGCCACGCTTTCGCGTTCCGCCATATGCTATCGGCCCCCTGCCATCCAACGAACGGTATGTGCCTCCATATAGTACTATTAACAATGCCCCCTAATTCTCTCCAGCTTCCCACATCCTCCCTCACGTGATGACCAGGACGCGCTGATTTTGCTGCAGGAGATGCAGCTGCTCCGTCCTCGGAAAGGAAGGACATTAGCGGGGTGAATCTGGGCTGCATCCCCGTTATTTTTTCCCTCTCCTCCTGACCTTCATCCTCGTCTCGATAATCCTCCCCCCGCCCCCTCTACTTTGCGCTTGCGCCACTTCCTTCCTCCTTCTCCAGATCCTAATGTTGACCCAGAGTTTCAGTGTGTAACGCTGCTTAACTGCCGGCGGTGGGATTTAACTCCAGCTGTGCTTTATCATCGCCGCTCAAGTATGCGCGAGGGGGAGATGGACATGCTGATATTCCTGAGGATCTTCGGTGAGTAATATATTTCCCTCAATTTCCTATGGGCATCCAGCCCATCGGCGTCTGCTACCCCATCCTCCCACGCACGCCACTCAACTTTGCCACTGCTTTTCCCTTGCGATTCGCGTGGTCGGCCTATAGCAACTCCGCCCGCCTAGCGATCCCGTTCTTGGATCGTCAGCGTGGTGTGTACATTTAAATCTATTGCCGCAAGGATCTCTGCACTGATATGATTGCTACTACACACAATTGATGAGCGAGGTGCGCCATAATTACCATTCCTACTAATACTATCCTGCTGCCGTACTCATGATCACTGATGCACTCAGTGCGAGCGAGATTGGTCTCCGGCGATTCTGGATGCTTGAGACCGTGCTCAATATGTGCTGGGAGGTCTGCTCGTGGTGTGCAACAGGAATCTCATACATGTTCGCCGCTTCTGATTCCTCGGGGCTACGCTCCCGTCTTCGGTCGTCCTCATTAACCCCTCTTGATCTAAATTTGGCCAGTTTTTATTACAAAAGACAAGACATGCCTTCGCTTCGCTTCAGCATAGGTGTGGACTCTGCAGCATGTCAAAAATAATCAATCACTCGTCGTTCAGAAATTACTGAAGACAGAATGCAGACCTGTCCCGTACTTGCCCCTCCCGAACAGACGTGGACAACGGTTCCGTTTGTTTGATGTGGATAGAAAATTAACCCATGAAATCTGTGCAAATTTGGGCAGAACCGAAGTACGGCGAGGGCGCATTCACAAAATCAATTTAGTGACGCAACGTGTCTCCATACACATACTTCAGTGTCAAGAAGGTCAGCCCAATGCGAGAGCCTGCCCTATTCGTCAGCCGCAGTTTATTGATTGAGAGCTCAGCAGTAATCCATAAACAAATAACGGTCAAGTAACGCGAGAAAACATGCGTCTTACCAGACAGCAGCTTAATCGGGGGACTTCAATGCTATTAATTCCCTCGCATCGAGCGTGAGCACAGTTGCAATTATCTGAGGACTTACTCGCTCGCGGGGGTACCAAAAATGAAAAGAAAAGTGCAACAGGGGTGCAGGCATGGAGGATATACAGAACCCGACACAGCGACACAACTGTCAAAAATCAGCAAATCCGACACATCCTGCAAAACCCGCACACAAATCAGCAAATCTGACACATCTTGCCGCAAGTGACGCGATCTTCAGGAAAACCGACATGATTCCAGGAAATCCGACACGAATCCAGGAAACCCGACACACCGCTCGGCTAACGTGGCTTGCCAGTGACTGCCGTCACTATTGATCCGCTATCCTGCTTTCTTCTCCCCTCCCACGTTCTCGCCGCTGCAACGCCGGAACTCGAAGCACTTCTGACATGCCTCCCCGACACGGTTCTGGAGCAGTTTCGGGATGAGGCACATCCCTTGATCTTCTGACCTTCCATTCAATGCAGGCTGAAAATCTGCAGTCATTCCCCACGAACTTTAGGACCAAACACCCGCAATTGTTCTCCGACACCGCCTGGGTCGACCTTGATGACCTCAAGGAATGGCTCGGTCACCGAGAGGATCTGAATCACCTGTTGTACCCCACCATCAGTGAAACATGTGTAATTCAGTCCGAATGATCTATGCCGTTGATTTCATCCAATACCCAGGAATGTCCCTCCGATTGTTGTCGACCCCCGATCGTCCTCTGGCATGGATGGCAATTTTGGCGATGTTACGTTTGATCCCTACCACCCTGTCAATTTTTATCAGCCTCGATCCGCCACGCCGTCATCTGGCTACAGCTTCAATCCATACGATGAGTATCCAGCCTCAAACTACTCGGGCCCGAGTTCCGAAGTCGACTATTTCAGTGCCTCCAGATTTTCGACGCCTGTGTCTGGTCTGGATCTCTTCAACGAGGACAATGTATCCGAGCCAAATTTGGACTGGGACCCATCGCTTGCCTCATTTTTCGACTCGGTTGAGGCGAGTGCTTCGGGTTCTGCTTCCAACCCTTCATTTCTTGAGACAAACGGTATGACGTCCACTGATTCTCACGTTCCATTTTTTATTCCGCCCGCAGATTTCTCGCCACCAGAGCCTTGGGCTGCGCCTTGTTCTGGTTCCAACGTCTTGTTCCTCCCAGCGAATATTCTCCCTTTCGACGAGTCAGCTCTGGAATTCACTGGCACAAATTATGGCAAAAATTCAACTCACTCCAACGCTCCATTTATGATCCGCTGCGCAGATCTTCCACCGCCGCCAGAGTCTTCTGGATTCGATGCTGATCACCCAAGTTTGATGACGCAGGAAGAGATGGACGACGCCAGCGAGGCGTTGGAGTGGATAACCTCGGACACCGTCTGGCTTGACAAGGACGTCTCGCCCGACTTCTACATCCCACCTCAACCTTTTCCTGTCACCAAGAATCTCAAGGTGGTTCGACTCAAGCGCGTCCATGGTATTCCTTCGCAATTTCCCGTTCCGTGTGTGCCAACCGCATATATAATCAATTTCTCATCTGTTCGAGACAGCTACAAGGACGCGAATGGCGAGGTGCCAAACCTCGAAAAGATCTTGAAGGATGAGGTGCACATTTTCCCTCTGTGGTGCAAAAAACTCATCGCCGTCGCCAGGACTGCCACTCTTGGGATGGGACCCCAGGCGAATGGCAGACAAATCGAGCTCCAATGGTGAACGGGCAGCTGTTCGCAGCCCTTGGACAGCTCGGGTACGTTCAATGCCGCCGTGCTCGACAGAACTGTCAGGGTGTCATGTTCTGCCGTTCCATCGAGGAGTCCCTGATCGATGTCGAGCGCTACGAGTTGGATTCACATGCACGGGACGCGGTCAATAACACCCAAATCATGCAGCGTCTCAGTCAGGACAGCATAATTCAGGACAAGGCACTCTGGTAAGCAATTTATTCCGCTTCTTCTGCACGACGCTCATTCCGATCACTGGCAGCTATGTGAATACCGTCAGGGCCATGAAGTGTACTGGAAAAGATTCCGCAGGCGGTGCGTGCAACGGGTACCAGGTTCTCAAAGAAGCGGTGAAGGCTAGTACGACCTCATCAACTCGAGTGTGGTCACTGAATGAAATACAGGAGCTCATGAGCGGCCGAAAGTATTACTTTGCATGCAGCAATCGTTCCAACTCGTGGAAGATCCATTCTTGAATCCAGATTCCTCCAGATGTCGACGAGGATTTATGTGTTCGCCTTTTTCGCGGGGAGTTGATCACCGAAGGCGAGCTGGAATCAACTAGTGAGCCTTGCAGTCGCATCATGGGCAGCGGATCTGGAAAGAAAGGGAAATCCGAGTGCCGTCCGTCTTTCCTCAGTTTTGAACATTCAACCACTTTGCTTATTTTCCCCAGCCTTTCCACATCTCAAGGAGGGTAAAATATACGCCGCTCCGATGGACAAGCGCAAATGTGAGGCTGCTAGGACTATACTCGTTCCTTTGGACGAGGAAACCGTCCCCATTGCAATCGTAGTTCCGAAACATCTCCACCCCCATACACATCCGCCTCCGCCAGCCACAAAGGTCCCTACTGACGTCAGGCTGCTCTATGAGCGAGCGATTCATGCGTATGGGATATCCGTGGCAACAGTAAACAAAGTCGAGCAGGGTGAGTCGGATTCGCAGCGTGTGGGACTCGAGTTGTGCTCACCAATCCTAGCATCATCTACCATCGAAATCATGGGCACGGCCCCGGGTTTGGTTCACCCTTCCCTCCTGAATGTCTCGACAAAACAAACAATCATTGCAGCTCTGAAACACCGTGAACCCGGCGGCGACAAATCTGGATGGGAAGGTGAGTTTCTTTTTTCACGTCTTTTCTTAGCTGAAATCATATTTGATCCAGGTCTCTTTGATCTATACAAGGCCGATCAGGCGAAGGAGCCAAGGCAACGTTATATCCATTCATTTGATTTCCTGCCAGGCCGCAGTCCGCCTTCAGCTGTAATCACAACCTTCGAGACTGTTCTCCTAGAGTGCATTCAATGGGTGCGTAGCCTAGACCAAGATATGATGTTCAAGTGCATGAAAGCGGGTTTGTTGAACGAATATGAACTCACCACTTTCTTCGCCCTGCTCAATCGACGTATGTCACATTTGCTTGAACCTGTCTATTCTCACCTGCTTGTCGCCTAGTTTTTACCTTCGGGCGCATCTACATGGATGCAAAGGATGCAGACGCATTCGAGTTTGCATGGGACAAAATTCACGAAGTGTTTTTTGCGGCAGAGGGAAACAGCTAGCCTTCAAGGTGTGGGACCCAGAGGGTTGGCTGGTCACGGTTTCCGGTGATATGGAGGCGGCGCCGTGGATCGGAATGGCCTGCTCTTTTATCAAGTGCATGGATGCTGACAAGCGCCCAACTGTGGATGAGTTCTTGTCCAAGGTACTGTGTATATGTCGCCGGCACACCCTTGAGTACGTCTGTCCGATCGAGTCTTATTCCCGCGATAATTCTTGCTTCCAGGGGTTTACGAAAGAGCGTCAGGCCTCATGTCGACGAGGACCAATGGCGACGCTTCGAGGGTCTTCTAGTGCTCAAGACACGCTTAGAAGTCGGGACTTTCAGCGACTGGGTCTTTTCACTCAATATTAGACAAGTTACTGGTACGTGCTAACCCTCTGTATGCTTTGACATGGTTTAAACTCTCCCAGCGTGGTGGAATCACAAATTGAATCACAAGTGGATTCTCCCTGGACTGCTCGAATGCCTCTCGGGTCTCTCTCACGAGGACTGGCTCACGACACCTTTCACATCGAACGGTAACGAAACTCAGCATCACTGGATGAATTCTCAGACTGGAATCGGTCTTAACGCACGAGAATGTATTCTGAGGTTCAACCCGACACTCCTTCAATTTATTCACCAATATTCTGTAGAGCGGCAAAGGCCAATCATGCCGTGGGCGACCAGTTTGAAGCGTCTCTGTCCAGCGGTGTCATGGCCAGTAATCGTAACGAACTAAGCCATAGGACCGCGCGTAACGCCAAGCGTCATACCAGTGCTATCGAGAAAGCTAAGCAAGTGGCTATGGGGAACAAAAAGATCAAAGAGCTCAAAGCCGAGCTTGCCATACTCATGGCAGACGCGAAGGTGAGCTCATTTCACCACGTTTCAGATCAATCTGAGCAGAATACAGACTAGCTCGTTGGGCGTTGTTCGTGTAACCCAGAAAAGTAAGTCGAAATCTCTCGGTACTCTTCCTCGTCTCTGTTCCCGCCGATCATGTATTCACTTTCATTGGTGACAGCTAAAGTTGCCACGGGCCGGCCCAAGCAGTCGAAGAAGATGACTGCGGACAAGATGGAGCTAGATGGCGTTGAAATGATCTCACTGGAAGGTATGTGGCGCTCACTGATACTTTCTCGACATATCCATTTCCCCAAAAGTACCAGTTGAACTAGACATCCAACCTGATGCGCTGGAGCAGGGGAACGATGTAGATGCAAGTGAGGCATCTCAATCCGAGTTGGGGAACCTTGACGTCGAGGTAATGTCCATGGGCGACTCGGACATTGTTGTCCCACCAGTTGTTTCTGGTGAGGATTCAGTTAACTCAGGTGCGACACCAGTCTAAACTCATTGTTAGTTCCCACATCCGCGCCTTCTCCCGTCCCCCCTCCCCACTCCACACCACCGAAGCCACCGTTTTCCACTCGTTGCTCTTCACGAAAGCGGGGGGCATCCAACATGCACGAGGATGCTCCCGCGCCAAAATCCAAGAAGACAGAAGCTGCTGTCACACCCGAGCCATCAGACTCCGAAAAAAAACGGTGAGTAGCACGCTCTTACCACCGCCCGAACTAACAACACCCTTTAGTCCGAAGCGCAAGCCCAAGGCATGGAGTGTCAGGCACACAGATGACCAAATTTATACATCGTTCGAATTCCTTGCTCAATTTCCGGAGGAGTATCGAGCATTATACGGGGATACTGAGCCCATGTAGTCGCTGGAGCTACGCTTAATACATTTGATGCGTCTCCTTCCGGCCCGAATAGTAGGGCAGGCAGGAAATGCCTCGGCGAGGAATATTTCAATTCAGCTAGCGCTCTGAACCAAACAGATGCAATTGTGATGGCGGGCCGGCGGCACCCGGAGATGGCACATTTGTTCCGCCGCCGAATGTGCCACCTCTGGGCTGAAGCACGGCACATAGTCCCCGCGAGCGCAGAGTCGGATCCGATGCGGCATGACTCCGGGACAGCGGACGCGCGTCCGATTCGGAGGCACACCGAACCGAGTACGTAGCCTTCGGACTGGGGGCGCTGCACATGAATCGGACCAAGCTCGCGTCAGCGGAGTGCACAGCTCGGTCACATAGCAGGCGCCAGCGAAAAGGCGCCGGGCCGTGTGAATGCGGGAGAAATGCACCTAGTCGGCCAACTCGGAGATGATTGCATCAGCGATCAAGTATCCCATCAGTTCAACTTGAAGAGCGTACAAGGGAACGACTCCGGGGTGGAAAGCTTGGCATGTGTCGGAATTGATGGGACTCAGGTGAATGTGTCGTATCTCTTGAGCTGTGTCGGAATTGCTGAAGGTCTGCCGCCGTGTCGCTGTGTCGGGTTTTAGGGAGCCTCCAGGCATGGGTGCAGGCATTCATTCCATGGTGCGTGGACGCGTCGAGACTGTAAATAATAGGTTAGTATTCATGTAGCAGAGTAACGAATGTGAGGCGAAGCACAAACAACACATCTCGTTCCTCGCCGGAAGTCGAAAACGTCATGCAAAATATTGGCGGTCATTGGACACGTCGAAGACCTACTCAAATGGCATGAAACGGTGGCGAGAGAGTGGGGAGTTGAGGGCGTGGACGCGGGCAGGACCAAAACTTTATAGAAGTATGTCAGTATAAAACCCGATGACGTCTGGAGGCGATGCGGTGCTTGTTGGACAGTAGGGAGTTGAATTGGACGTCGAGGGCGATGTCAACATGGCACACCTTGCAGGGCTAGGGCGACGGTGTTGAAAGAAATACAATTTTGATAAAGGACTCACCAGAACGTAGCATCTCTCTCTCCGAGTGAGCAAAGAAGTTTGATGCCGCGGATGTGGGCCGCTTGCACGAGGCAGAAAATTGAATTTGGCCAACCATGTTTCAGACCGACTCACAAGAGACACACAACAATAAAGGAAATGCAATTTGATGGAGCTCGAGGTGCCGAATATGGTAACGGTCCGAGGCGAGGTGAACTCAGCTCGGAGCTACCTCCGCGTGGCAGCACTATATATATCCCTCCCAGCGCTAAATCGCGGCAGTTCCACAACACGTCATTCTGTGGAGTGGGGAAGTTGGGCACATTTCAGGAAGTTTTCTACAGCTTTTGAAGTCCGCGCACCCTTTCAGTCAAGCGAAATCAGCTTCTGGGCAACGGATTTACGGAGACTGTGCGAGAAAGGTAGTTGAAATGGAGACTTGATGAGAAAGTCGATTGAAAACAAGCTGTACATTGCAAGGACCAGAGCGGAGAGCGAAATGAGGTTGAAGGAGATAGAACCAAACAGTCCCCAATGAATTGGGCACATAATGTTAATAGAACAGTTAGTCACCGGCTTCCAAAAGCTCGCTGTTACGTACATCATGGACATGTTCAGGGAGTGGTAGCTGCAGGAAGGAGGCCAGGTGTGCAATCCCCCGAGTCACCTCTCAAAACTCACACTATCCCTTCAACGCAAAGTTAGGGGACAGGTGAGAAAGTTCGCTATAAAAATACCTATCTTTGAAACAGTATATTTATAAGAGAAAAGGACACATACCCAAACCTGAAGCTAATACAGCTGTGAAGGAACTAAACAAGGTGAACATTATGATTTGATCCAATGGGAGTTGAATCAATTATACCTGTGATTTATTTCTCAGATTTCTCAGATTGCATACAATGCAGTTTCAGGCTCTGCGCTTCGGTCTGATTGCCTTTCAGTGCCGAACGATCCACTGGATCCAGTCACGGTGATCCGGGATGCCAAGACTAGCAAGCCGATACCGGCACTTCGCTCCGATTCTCGAGCGAATATTAGGACCCCTGATAATACCATTGGAGGCTAGGTCACAAAAACCCCGGATCCGCCAATTTTTCTCCGGACACATTTTGGCGAGATTCGGCAGTTTTCGTCCGGACTGGACCTAGCTTATCGATGACATCATTGCCCAAAAGGGTAATTTTCTGCTCCCACGGCCCTCCAAAAGGCTTCAAAATTTCCCGTTTCGTAGTCTCGGCTCCAGACGCTTGGGTGCGTGCGGTCCACTGGACCGCCGGAGATTGAAAAAATGATGGACGGAAAGGGCACCCAAACGTCTGGTGCACTGATCCCACCCATCGAGTCACACCCACTTTGTTCTCTTCACTATACTGTAGATACTTGTACTGTAGCAACGGATCGACCTACCGTGACACCGTGAGCGGCTTTGGGCAACGCAACCAGAGCCATCGTGAGCGTGACGGTTGCTAATTTGGGCAACCAGCCTAGGGAAGGCGAACAATGTCCACCGTCAGTTACGGTGGCACTGCGTGCCCGTTAAGCTTTGATAGTCAATTGCAAAAACAAAAATATATTTTCTCTCTGCTCGTAGATTTTTTTTGAATGTCACGATTTTTTTGAAGCAACCGACCCCTTCGTAACCGTGACCCGCCGAGTTTTGAGCAACGCAACCGACCCCTCCGTGACCGTGACGGTTGCTACAGTACAAGTATCTACAGTACCATATCCTTGGCCACAAAATCTGTTCTGATATCATTGAATTGATTTCAACCTGCATATTCCAAAATCCTAGATTTTTTCTGGCTCTTTTGAAGCTGTTGTGGCTCGGACAGTGTAAGGGCATAATTTCTGCTCATTCAGCAGCAGTGGTCCAAATTCCTTTCACAAAAAACTTGAAGCACACCTCTGGGTTAGATTGGATGAGAATCATAATATCCCAGCCAAACACTGGGCAGCCTGTCTTGCTCTGAGCATGGATTTGAGGATTTGTGGCAAGGATAGTGTGACCCAATGGGGGGGCATCACTATACGAATTGCCCCAGACGTTCTGGAGGGATCTCTGCGCTTCATTTTCGACTCCGATGTTTGTTTGGCTCGGAAAGATCCGAAAATCCTATTATTAGATACAGTCTTATCCCTCCAGAACATCTGGTAACGAGACTACCGTTTCGTGTGTTTTCGTGGTTTATGCGCCGATCCGAGCGGATATCTGAGCGATATTTGGCCGGAAAAGGCCTTCTGGGTGCGGTGACTGGCCAAAACTTTGTCCAGACCCTCGATTTTTGTCCGGACACGACCTAGCTTTTCGGTCCAAAACCCCATTTTTTGTCCGGAAGTGACCTAGCCTCCGACCCTAAATCTCCAAATTTTTGTCCGGACCGAGACCTGGCCTCGAATGGCATTATCAGGGGTCCTCGAATATTCAACCTCTCACCATGGTCTCACCTCTCATGATTCGCCTCATGACAAGGGGGTATGTTACTGTATAGTATGAGGAAGAGATGTATGGTCATCATGAGGAAACCATGGTGCTATCCTATATGAAGCTTCAGAGTACTGGGGTATTTCATTCAAATCGACAGTCACGTGTCACGCACCCCTGTCGATCACGAATTTTGGTCGCGGTCACGCGTCATTCGGGACTCTGTCGAACCTCCAAACTGTCACGCAGGCCTCAAAACTGCCTGAAACGCGAAAAAGCCAAAATTTTCGCTCAGCATTTCGAAATTTCAGGGGTGTCACGCCAAAATTTGACGGATTACTCGTATCTTAAGCAGATGTTGAGCAGATGCCACGAATCAGAGTGTACATGCTTGTCCCTCTGAAGGCGAATTTACCCCGTTTGTCTCACTCACTTCTGGAAAACCACAGCACAAGGCCTCAAATCAATGATTGGCTCTGGAGAGGCGTTTGGGAGGATTTATAACTATTTTCAACCTCGCCGATCAGCCATTCAAAATCCACTGAAAAGCCCGCGTCTCATTTGCGGCTTCCTTTTTTCGCCCACCATCTCCCCGCCACCCGTCGTATGCTGTTCGCTACTCAGTTCATTCCTCTTCGTCTACATTATTATTATTATTATTATTATTACTCGTATCTTAAGGAGATGCCCTGATTTCATATGCACCTGTTTGGAATCACCTCACTTTGGGATTTTGTCTCAACCACGTTGCAACGCCGTCCAAGCTTGCCGAACCTCTCTCTTTTCTCTCTCTCTTTATAAAATTATCCATGTGTGAAGCCTGTAAACTCCGCTTTTAGCAGGTCAGCTCCGATTCTGTGGAAGATCAGTTTTATGCTTTTGGGCGCTACTTAATCCTGGGACCTGACCGGTGGGCCGCGATGCGGCCCACCGCGCTCTTGTTAGGCCTACATTTTTCCCACTCTTATTTCAGGCGCTGCAGGGTGATCCCGAAATCACAAATTAGCTTCAATCACGCGGTCCACTTCCGCGCGCTCAAGGCCCACTCAAAAGAGAGGCGTCCATCTTACAGCTTTGTCTACAGCCTTTGGACAGCCTCTGGATAGCTATCTAAACCTTCACTGCCCTCTGCTACAGCCCTTTACAGTCTTGGTTACTTTACATTCGACCGATACTTCTCCCTGTAAACATTCTGCTTGCTTCCAACAAGCTCACCTGCTACCCTAGTTTCGGTTGCAATCGTCGATACTGTTGCAGGCTTGCAGCTATGTTGAACTCTCATCTCAATCCATCTGCAACGGCGACGCCAGCTCTCAATATCCCCACCCAGTCCGCCCGCTCGCCCGGAGCAAAGAAGCTCACAGTCATAGGTCTCTACGGCGTGCCTGGCTGTGGCAAAAGCTATCTGCTCGATCATTTGAAAGCAGACACGGAGCTTGGACAGCACGACTTCGCATTCTATGAAGGCTCCGTTATCATTGACGAGCTTGTTCCCGACGGACTCGACGCGTTCAAGCGTATGAACGACCAGGACAAAACGTGCTGGCGCGAAAAAGCCATAGCGTACATCGCCGACGCATGCGCCACCAGCGGGAAAATTGGGCTCGTTGCGGGCCATTTTATTTTCTGGGAGGACGAGTCCGAGGAAGCTGGGCATCGAGTGTGGACTGAACGTGACGCGGCAGTCTTCACCTACATCCTTTACCTGACTGTTCCTCCTCATGACGTTGTGGAACGCCGGGGGAAAGACCGTCACCGACAACGATCGGCGGTTTCGCAGGATCATATTCGTAAATGGCAGGAGGAGGAATGCGAGCAGCTTCGTCGTATCTGTCTCCAGAAGAAGATTATTTTCACCGTCGCTCCACCGCTCACTGGCGCAGTCTCCGCCCTCATTCGCGATATTCAGCGCAATACGGAGGCGTATAGTCTCTCTTGCGCACAAAATAGGCTGGACGAGGTCGTTTCCGGGTTTAGGGCTGACAAGATGAAACGAGGCACTATGCTAGTCTTCGACGGGGACAAGACCCTCATCGCCGAAGACACCGGCCAGCTTTTTTGGGAGATCGCGTTGGCCGACACGATGCTCACGGGGGAAGATCCGTTGACGATGTTGTTCAGTAGTCCATTGGGCTATTCGTACAAGGCGTTCCTACAAGCAGCATTCATTTACGAAGCGGTCGATGAGGGAAAGTTCGACAACTACTGCGAGCAGGCGGCGTCTGCTGCAACCATTCATCCCGAGATCCTTTTGCTGCTGAAAGAAGCGACAGAGCGACGCGTCGGGGCCGTCATTATCACTTGCGGGGTTCGTCTGATCTGGGAAAAGATATTGCATGTGGCAGGTCTCTCGCAGACGGTCAAGGTTATTGGCGGTGGGCGTATTCAGGACCAACTCGTCATCACTGGTCGAATGAAACGCGAGCTGGTCGCCCGGCTAAGGGATGTTCATCAGATCTGCGTCTGTGCCTTTGGCGATAGCAGCCTGGACCTTCCAATGCTGAAGGAGGCGGAGAAGGCGATCGTCGTTGTCGGCGAGGAGCATACAAGGAGCCGCTCTATGGACACAGCGTTATTGGATGCGATCGTCAATGACGGCCTGCAGGCGAACCAGTGGCTGTTGCCCAGCAATGCAACCCCTCGCCTTGATACTGACCTTCTTCCACTCTTCAAAATTGGTGGTTCGAACTTCATCGACTCGGTTGTTCGTCTTTTCGGTCTTCGTCGCGTTCTCCATGCGACGGAAGAGTATGCAGCCAAACTCCTGATGACGCCGATGCGCGATGCGCGAATTTCCGGTCCAGCGTTGCAGGAGGCGCATGGTAGCGTCGGCTGGTACTTAGCGACAACGTTCCTACCAAAGTTGGTTGGATTGGAGGAGGTTCCCATCCCACATGTCCAGGGAAACCAAACAACAGGCCATCGCCTTCGCCATGAGAAGAAGACCGCGATTGTGGCCCTAATGCGCGGGGGTGAGCCTATGGCGTTAGGTGTTTACAAAGCTCTACCTCTCGCTATGTTGTAAGTCCGCCGAGCTATTCTTTCTTTGGCCTTTACTGATCTCAATCATTGAAGCGTCCATGCTAAAAAGCCCGAGGAACTCAACAACGAGAACCTGGAGGGGCGGGAAACCGTAGTGCTTGTTGATTCGGTGGTGAACAGCGGGAAGTCCGTGGAGGAGTTCGTGCAGCACATCCGTGCGCTGGACTCCACTATTCGCATAGTGGTGGTTGCCGGTGTAATCCAGGCTCAGTCGCTCTCCGATGGCATTCTCGGGGATATATTGGCCCGAGACGACAACGTTGGCTTCGTCTCCTTGCGCCTGTCTGACAACAAGTACACCGGCAAAGGCACAACCGACACTGGGAATCGTCTTTCAACAGCACACATCTTGATTAAGCTTTCGGGATCAATTTTTCTGATTATATTCTTTTTGTATTTGTATTCATCGCGGAAATCTATTCTTATATGTCAGTGCATGTTGTCGGTTTGGCTGCGGAGGAGTGTTCATGTAGTTTACTTGTGTACTTTCTCTGTATAACTTGATAGTTAATGAATGTGATACCTTTTTCTCCACCATTTTGTGAACATGAACTGGAATGTAAGGTATGGAAGCTGGGTAAAGGTGGATAATAGTAGATTAATGGCGGATAATGGTTGGTAATTTCCCCTAATCTGCCGGAACTGGGTAGGGACTCTTGTAAAAAAGATATCGAAGGAAATGGGGGTGATTAATTAGTCTCCCGCAGTCAGACTCCACCAGATTTATGATAGTCGATAAATCTATAGGTAATTAAGGTAATTACCCAAATTGGGGGGAAATTCCCGGTAATTTGGGGAAATTACCAATGGAGGGTTTTCCTAATGCAAAATTATGTCCAAAAATCACAAGCCGGTGAAGTAGAGAACTCATATATTCTCTGAGACTGGGTACCGGGCCACCTTAGCATTTTTCGCCTCGGGCCCGTACATAGAGCGAAGCGAATACATGTCTGTGGGCCCTGGAACGAAGGCCTGTATCTTAGAAGTGAATTCGTATTTTTTCCCGGAATTTACAGGACGACTTCATGGCTTGCCTAATTTATTTTCCGGCGGTACCCCAAAAAGGCAAGAAACGGGCTAGTGGGCCACCCCCTTAAATTGTTCGTTGGCGGCGATACTATTCCCCCCAATGCATCCCAAATGATTCAGAGGATGTAAGTACACTAGTTTGTACAGACAAACTGTACACCCGAGGAATATGAGGACCGTAACTATTTCCCTTCGCAGCCCCGTAGGTGGGTGAAAACGCGGTGTCGACTGAATGGCTTGCCCTACAAGGCACAGATCGCATCGACGCCCTGAATTAAGGCCCAAATGGCTCCACAGAATGTATTTGAACATAGCCCATTGCAGAGGATGTCATCCACATACCCATAACCCCTCAAAAAAATCCATCTGTATACACAACTGAAATTTGGTAGTTTTGGGTAGAAGCCCGCTGTGACCGGGAAGTCGGGCGGTTAAAGGACCATCGACATGGGAGGATACACGGCTAGTGGTCTCAAATACAGCACTCAAGTTCTAGGTCCGCAGCATGCACGGGTGGTTCGCTATACCGGTGGCCGGATTGTGCCACTCGGGGTCGGCTCGTGGTCTTCTTAGAGGGTCCTGGATACGAGAGCGAACACTTGTCGCGTATAGAATAGGGCACCGTCATTTACCCTAACCAAGGGATGTAGACGAACCCCAAGCTTCTGAATTGGTGAGGAATTGGCGGAGAAACAAGGAAAAGAAAAGCCGAATGCTGTTCGGAAATAAGAAATGATGTTCACACGCCGGTATCCTGATGCAAAACCACCCGCAGCTTTTGATCGCCGCGGCATGCTGCCTCCAAATTTGACATACGGTGTCCTAATAGGTCGTATTCCATCCCATAAGTACCGAATCTCAGGATTCTACATCGCAACACCTTCTATTATCCAAGTGGCCCGCTACCTAGTTTGGCCCGGTAGGCAGTCGCTGATAATATACACTGTGATCAATGGGACTCGCCTTGCGGTCTCTCGAACGTGTGGAATTCGCACAAGCCGCTTTCTTTTTTTGGCTGGAAGTAAGCGAGCAAAACCTAGCCATCAAACGGGCTTGTAAGCCGATCTGCCGAGTTTGGGCTTTCGCTCACACCCAAATTCAAGCCCAAGCCCAAACAAGTCCGTTTGCGCGGGCGCAAGCCCGTTTTACAAGCCGAAAAGTTAACTCTCCAAAACCATCGAGCACATTAATCGACCCGGCACCAGTGTCGGCGGCACAACGGCCCGCGTTCCACCTGTTTCCGAGTCTGGGCCGTCGAGGTTAATGACAGAGTACACGGGGACCTTGGCGCGCTGATCCGAGAAGTTGTTGCTGGAAGGAGAGGTAATCTAACTCGAAATTCAACTCGGCTAATCTATAGGTCCAAAACAAAAAAGAAAGGAAGACTCTGGCTGCGTTATCTCACCATTCAGTCTGACCTCCAATTCCAAGGCTATGGTTCAATTCGGGACTTTGAAATTTCACTTGCCATCATTCTGACCCTCGACTTGATTCTGGTTCAGAATTCCGCATCGCAAGGTGTTACTGGCTCATTGTCACGAAGATTTCGCGCACTTCGAGGGCCATCAAGAGTCAATCATATCTTTGATCTGTTCCTCCAAAATTCGCGATCCATATCCAGCACCAGCTCGCAATTCTGATTCCAGATTTTCTTGGCCTTTGTTTTTGCGCTTTATTCGACTTTATCTCTACTGTTCCTTGACACCAGATGATCCGCAGTTCTAGGTTGTTTTCTATGTTCGGCCCAAATCCAAAATACGGGCTATTCAAATATACTATGATACCGGATCCGAGACTATCAGGCAGTCCCCCTGTCCAGGAATTCAGCGTAGAGTGGGTTCAATGGAGAAGCACGAACCTCGAAACACCACTTGAGAAGGTATACGGGCCTATACGATTTTTGCCAGGTGAATTCATAGTCCCCGTCAGTCGGGGTAGAAGCAGTTGCAGCGTGTGCCCTGCACCTCTGAATCAGCAAAGCGCGCACAGAGGATGTTGGAGTTCCACAGAAGATCCCCGATGGGGATGGAGGTCCTGGAATATCGGGGATTGTGGCTCTCCTCTCGAGAGAACCAGATATACGACCAACATTCAGGCCAAGCCCGCGAAAGCGGTTCCATTATTCATCGAATCTGAAGCTGTTCTCAAGGACATTCGACATGGCTGGAGCGATGGAGTGCGGAGAGAAGAGGGAAGGTGCACGAGGCACGCAATCATCTTTGTGTTGGACAGTGCCACCACATCAACTTCGAGAACCCTTTCTCTCCAGTGTTTTCAGAGGCACAAGGGCCTGAGCAAAATCGCGCTGCTAAGTAGGTACGAAGCATGTTTGTCCGAATTGTCACAGGCCGAGGCACCTCGTTTGCCTCGAAAAATTCGATAGCCTAGCGAAATATCAAGACCCTAGAAGTCGAATTTCTGGCAAAGACAGAGAGAGGGTGTGGGTGACATTCCACCAGGAGCTGAACAATGCGGCCAGGAAGCCGATCTCGCTGGATAAGTTTCTGTGGGCGTTGTTGGTGGGCGTGTTTGTGGGTTTGTGTGAACAATACTTGCTTGCATTTATTCATTGCTGGTATGGGTAGGGGAGAGGGCGTGGAGTTTCGTTCAGCTACTGTGAAGCTCGTCGTCCATACGACGGGAATAAGATAAGGCATGCATCGGGTATCTAGACGAGCTGAGTTGTTTTTCATTTCATTTCAATTAAAGTGCGGGCGGGCCCCTTGGGGCCCATGTGGCACTATACGTGGTACATGGTGTGTTCCAGCCAGCATGGAGAATGGGCAGTGAGTGGGTGGAGCGGATGGGAGTCTCGTAGAGTAATGCTGAGCATTGTGATCAAGATTTTAATGCAGTGGCGGTATGAGGATTCGTATCTATAAGTAAGAGAAAGAGAGAGAGAAAGAGATGAGAAAAAGAGAAAGAGTAGAGTGCGTAAGGAGGAGAGGTAATGGTAAGAGGCAAGGTGAGTGAGCCGACCCGAGGCAATGCATCATCCGTGCGCCGAACTCCCAGGGTACACCCGAAACTTGAAGAATCCCCATCACCCCCAAACTCCTCCCTAACTTTCCTCGCTAATAGTCCTCCCTAGCCTCTCGTCTCCTCTCGCTCAACGTGCCGCCGCCGCCCTCTCCCCCGCCCTCTCCCCCTCCAGGCAAAGTACGCGACCAGCTTGCCGCGTGGCCGCGGCGTCATGGGGAACAGCGCTGGGTGTGCGCACATGAACGCCTCGAGCTGCGCGGCGCGCGCCGCCGCGACGGCCTTCCGGCGCGTCTCGTGCTCGTGTGCTTGACGTTCCGCCTGGTTTTTGCCGAGGGCCGCCGCCTCTGTGCGGACCTCCGCCATCAGCTCGAGCTCACCGATCTCGTGAAAGAAGAGGTCGGGCGAGCTGTGGATGGTGCTGGTGAGGTTGCTGTCGCTGTCGCCGCCGCCGTCCCGCCCAGCCGGCATCCGCTCCAGCACTGCGCGAGCGGCCGCAAAATCCCCACTGGTCGTCTCGATGACCTGGTCGATCGCCACGGTGAGATTTTGCAGCCGCAGCCCCTCGGCAGCGTCGTTGTCATCATCCTCGCACAGCTCCAACCGCCCAGACAGCCGGCGTGTCGTCAAATCACACATGACAACAAGATGCTCGCCGATTTTATCCACAGTCACATAGCCACCGCCGAGCGCGCGCCGCATCTCGCGCTCGACTGCCTCGGCGCCTTCGACCTCGACGAATTGCGACGCCACGAAGTCGCCGCCCACGCGCACCTTGGCCTCCCACGACGAAGTAGAAGAAGAAGTAGAAGAGCCGCCCCCGACGACGACGACGCTTCGCCGACGCACCCACAGCCCTTCCGCAGCGAGGCGCCCGTCGTGGCGGTCGTAGTAGACGTCGCGGATGAAGTGTACGGCCGCGGGGTGGGCGCAGGCAGTGGAGGACGGCAGGGTTGGGATCGCGGTGGTCCGCGTTAGTGCATGCAGGAGAGGGCGCGTCGGGAGGAATTTGCGCTCGATCTCGATTTTGGATATGAGTGGCGAGAGGAAGCGGAACGCCATGGTGGCTTTGACGACCGTCACGGTTGTTACAGGTCACATCATTTGCCGCCCGCCCGCCCAGCTTGCTTACATGGGCACAAGGGTATGGCGGACCGTGAATGCCGGACCTGGTGCCGGTTGGTTGGTTCGACCCTCGAGGTCCGAAAAACATTTTCCCTATGAGATTTTTTTGGGCTCAAAAGGACATTATTTGCGATGTTTCTGAGCGTAATATACTCATTTGAGGTGATGTACACCTCGGGAACACCTTCTATGCCCAATTGCGCCCCGCCTGGCCCAATATAGTAGTGTGATCGCCGATCAAATCAGGCGCAAATCATCGGCAATCACAGCAACACCTTCGAAAATTTTACGACGATGAGTCCTGAGGATCCAGGAGAACCGGTACGTACGAATCCGCGCATAGAACCGAAGCTAACCAACGAGAGCAGGCTAGTGCCGGCGACCTGAACACTGTCTGGAAGAAAGACGTGCACAAACTAGGGAGCGCGACTTGCCCGAAGTGCGGTGCCCTCATTAAATATGGCACTGCCGGTGTGCCAAATCTCGTCCGCAGGCACCTCGACACACAGACTTGCCAAGAGAAAGCTAAAAAACGGGATAATCAGCCTCGTAAGAATGCGAGCTTGACAACATGGCTCAAAAAAACCACCGCACCGATCGGCCGTGTCCTGGCGGCTGTCAGAGCTCCGTCTCCAGTCAGGGGGGCCTCTTCCAGTCCTGAAATCACTCGAAACCAGTCCTCTGACCCACCGCCACCTTCTCTCGCTCTTCCTTCTCGCGTAATCCAGCTTTTGGATCAGCTGCGGGCCGCTGTGGAACGTTTACCTTCAAGTGTGCCGAATGCTGATGAATCCAGCCCTCTGGCGGTGTTCTCTGGCGTGCCGGCGGAATATGTATCCCAGGATACCCCTGTATGCTCGCTTTGGGAGGAGTTAGGTGGCTATTTTCACAAGGCCTTTGATTACGGTGCCGGACTTGACGCCAGAGTTCGCTTGGTCACACGAGGGCCTTTTGGTTTGGATGGTACACTGCACTTCCTGGATTATTTCATTCGGGAGCGCGGGTTAGAAGGAGGTCCCGTCGAGCTCAAGCTCGAGCAGCTCATAGACGCTGTGAACTCTGTGTATGTTCATCTGTGGCATCGGATCGTAATTACTCACTGTGTTACAGAATCTCCACTATGTCCTCACGTTCACCACGTCCTGTCGTTGAAGAGGTTCCTGACGAAGACAGTGAGCTTTCATTTAATCGGTGTCTACTCATCTGATCTGGCAAGTCAGACTTACATCCCCGAGTCGGCCTTCCGCTTGATGGCCCCATTTTTATTGGTAACTTCTCGCTTGTCCTAATGAACTTGCGCTCAAATCAGTCATGCCTTTCTATCGTTAGCGAATCCAGTCAGCAACGTATCGGGATTAGGAATGAGCACCTCACCAGCAAATCCTGAGTCTGGTTGCGACATCATTGATATCGACGCGGATGCGGAGATCAACGCGGAAAAACCTGAAATAACTATCGAAACACCCCGGCCATCCAAGAAAGCGCTTCCCTGTGGGGGATTCATCTTCCCTTTCAGCGGCCCCGGCAAAACGGCCAGCTCGGATTACCCATACACATTACACGACACCTTGCAGCTTCCGTGGACCTACAGCAGTAGCGCCGACGGCACACTTACGCTTCGATCAATAGCCTGCAGCAAAATACGCGCAAAAGGGTGTTCCAACTGTCGCGCATGCGCCGACCTTTCGAAGGACTCGATCCTGGAAGGAATTCTAGACCGCGCAAAACATGGGGTACACGAAAAAGCGAACTATGCGTACCAGTCATTTTCGGGCTTGATCGAGCTGCTTCGTCGCAAGAACAAGCGCATAGAAGAGATGAAAATGCGGGGATTCAATGCGGCGAGGCGTATAGCACGACAGGCACGATCACTCACGGACCACAAGTGTTTTGTTCGGGCAATTGGCAGCGGGAAAGTGGAAAACGTGGACCGCCTAGTGCGGGTGCAGTTAGGGCGAAAACAGGGCATCCGAGGTCTTCTTTCGACGTACGACAAGGCCGCAGACGGAGTCTACCACCCCAAGAGCTACACCGAGAAAGACGACCTTCGTGGTGTACTTCTTTGGAAGCTCGCTGGAAATCGCGTGGCGGATTTTGCGCATCGGGCCCTTGGACTGCCCAGCCGGCGGACATTGGCAAAGCGGACAACCGTGCCCCCGATTGTACCGTCCCCTGGGAAGCCCAACACAGCTGAAGTCGCCGAAAACGTGGGTGCCTCTTTTAAAGGCATCACGGAGGTCCTTTCTGCAAAGAAGCCCAAGCACGTCGTTTTGATGTATGACGAGATCGCGACCGAGAAACGCATCCGGTGGGACCCGAAGACCAACAATTTCCTCGGGGTATGCCGCCAGCATGGGAACAGTGTCAGCCTGCAGTTTAACAACGAAGAGGACCTCCAGGAGCTATTCAACGCGAAGGAAGAGAACAAGGTGCATTTTGCCGGTGAGGTAAGCAATTGCGTGCGTACTTCGCACGTCGTTCAATCGCTGAGAAGACTTACATCCAGGCCACCGTGGCAGCCCTTGGGATTCTCAGCGACGAGAAAAGGCTGTATGCTGCCCGTCCCATCTTGATCTCGGGCGATTGTAAAAAGGAAACCGGACCAGAGCACCTCCACAATGTCGTGAAACCTACGATCGATGGCGTGAACAGCAAACGTGATCTCACCGGACTTCGCATTGTGTCCCTCGCATCCGACGGGGAAACTAGACGTGGAAAAGCCTTCGTTGACAAGACATTCTCTCGCACACTGGCACCCGAATCCGACATCCATCCGATTCTGTCAGACCTGCTGTTGATGGATTTCCACGTCGGCGAAGATGATATAACAGCCGACAAAGACGCGAAGCATATCTTCAAGCGGGGGCGCAATCGGCTATTGCGCATGCTGGGGATGAAGGTGTTCGGGGTTCAAATCACACCAGCAATCATCCGAGCGCATCTTCAGCAGGCCGGTCACTCGACACAGCATATCAACTCGGTGTTACGCCCGGACGATAAGCAAGACGTGGAGTTGGCGTACGAGCTCCTGAAAGATCTCTGGAACCTTCCTCCCGCCCCTGAGGGTTCGCGCCCGGGTTTCATTGCTGCACGAGACGCACTCCGAATCATCGGGTCCCTCTTCTATCATTTGATTTTCCCCTACATCTGCGTCGACCTCACCCTATCTGAACAGTTGGAGATATGAGTGCGGCAGCGCATTTGAACTTACTTCTGTACCGTGACGGGCAGAAAGAAGCGTTGCCGACGCTTTTATTCACTGACATTATGATCATGATCAAAAATGCGTACTTCTGCGTCACAAAGGCGAAGGTCGACGATCCTACCGGCAATTTCTGGCTGATACTTCTCGGGACAGACCGCCTGGAAGAGTTATCTGGTATTCTTCGCACGATGATTGGGAATGACCGCAATCTAGACATGCTCCAGCTTGTGGAGAGGATCACAGGGACGACAGAAGTTGCCAACATTTTCGCGCAGTACCCTCATTGGGATCGCCCCCGCGGCGGCTTCATCTTCCCGCATTGGCAAGGGATTCCACTGCTCTGCCAAATAGTGTGGACCACATCAAGCCGGGGTTGTGGCGGGGAGACACCTCGGTGGCCAGTGTTTCGCCCCAAACATGCTGGATCCGTGGTCGCCGGCTCATCGAGCAGGAATTGCCCGCGCTGGCCAAGTATTTCCGTGCCCTCGACACCGCTTACAACGTCAACATTCTCTCGCCGCTCGGCGAGCTTATCGTGCACAAAGATCTTGACGTGGACGATAACGAGGACGATGATGAGCAGGCCGCGGCTGCCCCTAAGTCGTCGGTTTCGCCGGACCTTGAGGACGCAGCAGTAGATGAGGACGTCCTCGATGACTCTCAGGCTCCGACATTCAGCAAGTTCATCACTGTTGGGAACAAGCCACTCCGCAAGACACACGCTTTGTCACTGATGCAGAAATACGGTTACCAGGCCGGATCCACAGATCGATTGAAACGCGTCGCGGACGTGCAGCGATATTCAGCCAAATCGGACGAACCCAGCACCCTCATAGAGTCGGACTCCCCGTATCTCCTCGTCTCGGAGCCGATCGCGACCTTGGTCCGCTGCGAAGAGAAGTTATTTGTTTGCATCGGGGAAGTCACGGACATGCGGCTTGACTCAAAATCCAACGACCAGCTCAGCCTGGATGTGCTGCAGGAGCGGAACATCGCTGTTCATTTTCAGATTCTTCAACTCATCCCTGCGACTACCGAGGATGACCCCGACAGCAAGCACGACTGGCGCTCAACTGGCGTGCTCCGTGATGTGCTTATTGCTCCTGGGCACTTGGTGCTTCCCGTGGATCCAACTTTATCGGCTCGCGTTGTTGGAAAACCCCACTATCTCTTCGAAAGCAGTGTTCTTCGCGGTTTCGGTGCTCAACTCCTCCAAGAAGTCACGCTGGACCTTAACAAAAAGATTCCAAAATTCACGCCGACGTCTGACTTCCCTTACCGAGAATCTGCTGGTGCGTGTTTTTTTCTTTTTTTCAAATAGGCTCTAATCTTTAACGGACGTGCTTGAAGGTTACGCATGCTTTGTTTGTGAAGGGGATTCCGAGATAGAAGGTCTCGAAGAATCAGATTCCCATCTTTGTTTGAAGTGCACGCCTCCCGTTGCGCTCGACGTCACTCGTCCGCAAACAGTTTTGACACATATGGGTGCCCACATTCTACATGACTCCACCATCGCTCGGGATGACCAGCCCTGTGGCCTTTGTTGCCGTGCGTTTCCCATGTGCCATTTCGTACTAAAGAAGACAGGAGACGGAGTGTCGGTTAACCTTAACGCGTCTCACGGTTGCCCAAATTTTGTCAAGAGATTCAACTACGGGTCCGCAGAAAAATCCAGCAAAAAATCGCCATGCTCTAACGTCCCCCTCCGTTGTCCTGAATGTGATTCAAAGGCTCCCGCAGTGTGGCGCTACAATTTGAAGTACCACCTGATGCGTACTCATCCGGGTGTTTCGGTTGGACGCTACAAGCACCTGTGGGAGCTCGATCGCTCAGAAGTGGATTCGATGCGCACCATATGGCAGAAAACGAAGGATCAGCCCAACAAAAAGAAAACCGCAAAGAAGGTCCGACCCACACTGAAAATTTCCACTGCTCACAGTTCCAGTCTTGCCCTCGTGTGAGTCTCTCAGCCTTCAAGATCGTCTTCTTATTTTCATTCCACCTTTGTTTCCAGCTCCGAAGCACCTGAACCAAGCCCACATTCCGATTCTGATAGCGACAGTCCTTTCATTCACGACTCTCCAATTGCATCACCACGGCCATCCCAACATAGCAACTCCGATTATGAGCCACCAGTCTCACCCGACGTTCCACGGCGATCGCCTTCACCCCTGGAATATTTTTCGGATTCTGAATTTCCCGTAAATCCTTCTAGTACGGGCCCGGCTGATATGGATCTTGACGAAGAGGTGAGCACACTACGTGCTACATGCTCAGTTCCCAAAATGTATTTGACAGGACTCTCCTAACCTCAGCGACCACGGTATCGACACTGATGCCATAATGAGTGATCCCACTCCAGCTGTAACCAATGCAGCAGGTTCGGATGCTACGCTCAGTCTGGATCCGGCACAGCCTGCTACGAGGTGTTCTGGTCGCAAACGCAAACAACGGGAGTTACAAGATGGGGTGGGGGACTGGACAGAAGCCCTGAAACTCTGTGTTTGTGGTTATTCAGCGGAACCCCTGGACGGTGCGGATGCCCCAAACGTAGCGCAGTGCAGAAAAGAAGGTTGCGAGACCAAATGGGTACAATTACATCAGCCATTTGACAAATAACTTGTGGCTTGTTTGGCCTTGTGAGCTTGTCGACAAGCTCACAAGGTCAAAAGGTTGAGAAAGTCAAAAAATACCCTTACTGAAATGGGGGATAAAGCCCAATGCACTTCCCCAAAAAAAAAAATTTGGCCAAAAATTTTGACCTTGTCAAAATCGGGACATGGTTTGTGACCTTGCGAGCTTGCGACCTTTTTGGGCCTTTTTTGGCCTTGTTTGACCTTGTACAAGGTCACAAGCCGATGTGTCAAAAGTCTGATGTAATATTTCGTTACTTATTAACTTTTCCGCTGACTCGGTGATTATTTCAAGTATCATCTCGGTTGCCTCCAGTTGGGAAGTGTTCCCACTAATTGGATATGCGAGGCATGCTTGTCTGCGAAAGAGCCCCCCTCGAAGCGTCCTCGCGGCGGGCGATAAACTGTTGATAAACTGGCGACGGGTAGAAAACCAACATGGAAGGAAATATTTCCAGTTTTATACGTACATAATTAGAACTAGCTCTCTGAGGACACCTCAGAACAACTTCTCAAATCCTATGTAGGCCGTCGAGGTCGACGAGCAACAGTTTGGCCATTTCTGGTGTGGTCGCTCATTCCTCACGTGAATAATTGCCTTATTAGGACGTCACGTGGTATGACGTGGTTGGTTGGTTCAGCCTGGGGGTCGTCAAAAACAAAAACCGGCATAGGGTCCGGGAATCACAAAACACCATACCCTTGCATGGGCAGGATCAGATTGGCATCATGATCAGACCCAAATCAACAAATACCCTGTCAATTACTGGCCGAATCACTTGAACGCCGGGGCTCCTGTTCCCGCTGCCCAAGGCGGATACCACGAGTGAGCGGTTCATACCTGCCGCACCACGCTATGGACTAACAGTCTCTTTTAAGGCTCCAACCTTTTGTTTTCCGTGTATGGATCAGGGCACAACAAACGGAAAAGGTTCCAAAACGTTTTAAAACCGTTTAAAACCGTTTATACAAGGTATTTTCTTTCGGGCGCATAAGCCAGGACAGGAGGTGCTAGTTATAGTACTACGTCTAGCCCCTGCCGCAGTCCAACAATGCCTTTTTGAGCAGCCCATCCTTTATCCACATTTTTGTGAGCATGGCTTCCGAGATTGTGCTCGCCTTGAGTGAGGCGCGAGACTCATGGCAGAGATGGCGTGCACTGGAAAACAGGCGCTCGACCGATGTACTGGCGCGGGCCATTTTTGAAATAATCGGGAATTCGTGTTCGTGTTCCTGCGTCGAAGAAGCTCAGCAACACTTACAAAATATACCAACTGAGAGAAACTTACCTTCCACCACGTTAGCGGAGCATTGCGATCGCCCTTATAATTCTTCAATGCGTCGCAAAAGCGCTTCAATTCGCTTTCAGGGGCGATCTCGGGCACCGAAACATCTTCCACGTTGGCCATGCAAATATCATCGAGGAACGAGCCGAATGTACCGGGCCGGGAAGGTTGTGCCGCGGCGTTGGGTTGGCGCGACTCATCGTTGTTGGCGTGGATCTGCTGATATGACTCATAGACATGCTCAAATAATACCTCTGCGCGGGTTGCGTTCAGTAATTCTGATCCGCGCTCTTTGTCGATCCTGCGAAACCATGTAATTCCAAGGGAAGGGTGAAGCACTAGCAGCATATCAAAAACCCGATGCTACACAGACGAAAGAATTCACATACATGTCGCAATAATATTAAGTTGGCAGTCGCAGGCCTTCAAATAGTAATTTTGCAACTTTTCGAGGCCTGCCGCCGCCGCTGTACGAAGACAAGAGTACTTCGTGTTGTCTTGGGCGGACCGAAGGTGCTTGAGCATTCCCTCGTACATCGGGAGAACCCAAGGCAGAGTCGGCGTGCGCGAGCGGGACATCTGTTCCGTGACCTGCGTGAACATCTGTCCAAACGTCAGGAGCGAACACAAAATTAAGGAGCTAAAAAAGTACCTTGAGCAAGCCGCCAAGGGCTTCAAGGAGCTCCCAGTGATCATCGTTGAGGGAAAGCGGCCGCAGTTCCGGTTTCTCAATGACCCATGTGTCGATCGCCTGTCGCACTTCATGAGAAAACATTCTGATACAGATTCTCAACTCACTTCTCTCAAAAGCAGCCCGCGCTCGATCATCGCGTGAGTATAATTCCAGCGATGTCTGACGTCCCTGACAACCATGAGCGACACCAGCTTCCGGCCCGACGGGGCCAACTTGTCGGTGAGGACCCTTTCAGCCGTCGTGCGGAAGCGCTTGCGGCGTTGGGGCGAAGAACAAATTTTCGTCGCAATGGTACGCAGCTATGGAGCGTCAGGACAGCGTAATATAAGCAAAAAAAAACACTCCCCTTTTGCAGCGGGGTCATTTTCTTGAACTCGAAAGCCAGCCCAGCCAACAGAATTGCGTCGTCGTTCTCTTCGGCGCTGTTGTCGTCGCTGTCATCGAATACTTCCCGCTCCAGCTCTTGGAGGGCGGGATCGTTGTCTGGATCGTAATGGAATGGCGCATCTTTGTTGGGGAGATAGTCGTCAGTGATATCCGGATCCGCGACGTCGCCAAGTGCCGCCAAGATTTTCTGCACCACCAGGTTTACCACATGGGCAAGGCAACATATTTGCGAGTTAGCTGGCACAAATTGGATGTCAAACTTCTCCTGTAGGAGCCCCGCCAAGGCGCGGAGGAGAACATCATTTGGCGAGGCGTTATAAAGAACCACGGCTAAGAGGTAAAGCAAATCCATCAGTCTGATTCGCCTGTCACAAGAATCATGACTCGCGACCTATCTTTCCAGCGCCTTGAAGTCGTTCAGTCGTTTCGCAAGACCTAGTGCCGCGTATTCGCCCTCGTGCTCCTTGTCCTCAATGGGATGGAAGTCAAGTACGCGCTCGACGAGCTCCCAGTCCGAGGTGATCCAGCTTGCGATCGTACCCGCAAATGTGTATGGCATCGAGCGCATTGTCAAAGTATCGGTCGCAACCGCAATCTTGGATTTGACATCCTGAATTCAAGTTAGATTCCGATCCAAATATACAACGAAAAACCTGCCGCGAGCTCAGACATGACAAGATTATACATGTCGATGTACATTGCCGCCAGAGTGTTGCGCACGGTCGTATCACTCGGCAGTATATAGCGCGTCTGAAGGAAAGCAAACAGACGCCTGATACCGGGCGTCTCACCCGTGGTAAAAGGAAGATCATCCTCAATAATCCACGCAGCCACTACCTTGAGAAAATTCTTCTGCGTCGAGTTGATGGCAGGATTGAGCTTGCCTTCGACCAGAAAATCAGCCATAATTTTGGCGGAGCTACCAGAGACACCATGGGTTTCCCCGGGTTGCACATCGGAGGGGACAGGGACACCGTTATGATGCTGGCGGTAATGTGTAGCTAAATTACCAAGATTCGGCGCTGGCTGCTCGTCCCCGAAGAGCTGGTCCTTGCCGACCTTGCGTTTGAAGGTGATGTCCCTGGGGTATAAGACAAAATCAGTGTATGAGCAATAGCAGATAAGATAAATATAAAGGATTACACGGTACAGTGCCGGCATTTGAACGACCACCACTTCTCGCCGTTAGAATTTATGACGGGTGGCCAAAAATGGTCGCGACTCTGGCTCTTTGAGCCGCGCTTACCGCCGGTTCGGACTTCGTCCTCCGACTCGTCATCAACTTCGATGACATCGACGTTCGGTAGAGGCGCCGCAGGTCCCGAAGTGGATTTCTTCTTCGACTAATGAGTGGTTAGAAGCGGTAACGATAAATGAGGCTTATCAACGACCTGACGGACTGTCTTCGGGGGTGGTGGTGGTGCGACACCATCCACAACGATAACCTTTCGTTTCTGAGGACCCTAGAAGGATGGTTACCTGGGTGTACCATAAAATACTGGGAGGGAACACTTACATTTGACGTCGAAGCCATTGCGTCTGCAACAACATCGACAAAATCATCCTCCTCTTCCTCAGAGAGGTTCGCATTTGGCTTCCTCGGGCGATAGTTATTGTTGGATTTTCGCCCAGCCATGACCCCTGTAAGAATAACAATCAAGAAAATAAAATGAACGACACAAAGTCGACGCACTGGTGAACACATTATCATACATGATCTCCTTGGCCGCGTCCTTCGAAGCAGCTGCCGCCGAATTGCTGGTTTTCTGGGCGCGATCCTTCCCTTTCTGTTTCCTGGAGGTTGATTTGCCAGCTTTAACGGCAGCCGATCTGTCGATGCCGCTGGTATGCATCGAGGTGAGTAATTGCAAGAGCATGCGAGTCTGAAGTGGAGCACACACCACAAAATTTCCATCTCCTTCACGACCCGCTCCAGCTTGTTTGTTGCACCCTCCAGATTCATGTCGGGCGCATTCCATTTGATGTCCCGCAAGTATTGGACCACCATCGACATTCCCAACTCGCCCGGCGGATCAGATGCAGACGCCCGTTGGCATCCTGACATTGGGTGTCCTCCTTGAAAAGGATATCAAAACGGCGGTTGAAGGTGGAGTCGGCGGAGCCCTCATCCATGCCGTGTGTGGTGGTAAGAACACAATAAATTTCGTCGCTGTCCGTGCCTTCGGCGACGCTGGAAGGCAGGGCGGCATCGAGATCCTCGATGTTCTTAACGAGTTCCGTAATGGCCGCGACTGTATAGGGATCAGGAAGACACGTCAAGCTGTGTGAAAAAACGCGACTTACCCACGCCGAGACGCGCCTGAGTCTGGGCCATGATAGCCTGATGCGCGGCGCTCGGAGCCTCACTGTTAGAGCCATCGACAAGGTGTTTGGGCACACTACGAATGCGAAGTGGCTTCGGGGCAGAGTCCCCGTCAGCGGGCTTGGGGGCCATGGTGGTACGAGAAAACGCGTCTGGTCACCCTTTGTCACAACTTATACCATTTACCCATTGTTGAGATGCATGGATGTTGCGTCTAGTGAGATGAAATGTTGAGTTGCCGTGTTTGCTGGCCGAAAACTATACAGCGCGAGCTCAGAGCTTGATAATGGGAGAACACATTCATTGAAGGAAAAATCAAATGCAGACCACTCAATTCTCTACAACTGTGAAGTGATAAGAAGTGATGATGCCATTTTACGCGACATCTCCTCGAGATGTCGCGCCGAATGACAGCATTACTGTCTTCTCCAGCCCAGCCAAAGAAACCGAGACTTATTCTGCGATTCTGTCAACAAACTGGGTTACCAGCATCGCTGTTCAGCATTTGAGACAGTTTCAAGTTGTGGCCGATGCTGATGTGAGCGGGTGAACCAGGTAGAGGGAGATGGGAGCATGAGAGGTGGAGGTGGGAGGGGAGCCACAGCGACACCTGCGCACCCACGCACAGACCATGTTCGGTCCGACTGCCAAGTCTTCCCTTTTTTGGAAGGATTGGTTCACAAGCGGGGGTTTTTTTTTTTTTTTTTTTTTTTTTTTTGGAACGTTTGGGATAATGAGACTCAGTCTGCAGAAGCATTCCCAAGTTCATCCGCTTGGGTTACTGGTTGTGGGCCAGTTTTTGCCAGGGAAGTTGTCCAGGAGGAAATGCTGTTACACACATTATTTAACCAGTGTGGGACTCCGACCTGAAGGAATTATCCTATCCCATGTCTATCAATTATGGGTCGCATACCCACTAAAACCACCTCATGTGTCCAGTCAACCGGCAGAGAGTCTTCATCCATAAGTAGCCCACTCCATGTTTTTAATACCAATTGTGTATTGAATGCAAGTGGACCAAATCTAATTTTGTTGGTTAACAAGCAATCACGTTGCAACGCTCCATTAACCGCTTTCAACCAGCGATTATGGATCTCCTTATTTGTGGGTAGTACACCCGGATTTTCAATCACTCTTGTTCGCCGCAAGTTCCATATCAAATGCCATGCCCGTGACACTAAGACGACAAAGAGCCTGGATTTCTCTTGGAGAATAATGCCTTTATCAGATTTAAATCTCACCAGGTTACAACCTAAAATCAGACCCCAGCTCAATTTGGGCCAGCAATTGTATTTTTTGGACCAGAGTTGTTGTGTGAGGCTCCAAACTAATTCTTGACCTGGGGCATTACAGTCCACTGCGATGTGTTCTAAAGTTTCGGGGACATCACAGAAGTGGCACCGACCACATGTCTCTGAGTCGTCCACCGTAAAGGGTTCTCTTTCGAGGCCCACCCCTTCCCCATAGCCTTAACGGCACCCATGGGGCTGTAAACCCTTTTTTTATATATGCATGGGCTTGACAGTCGGGAAGGGTCAGCAGGAATCAACTTAAGCCTGCATCACATTTCAGAAATGCAGACCGACAGAGGATTTAGTACTCTCCAGCCATGTGGGGCTACTAACCATCACATGCCACAGCCCGCCACCCACCGACTCTAGGGCAGTTTCCCATTGCCTTCCTGGTTGCTTCGTTTGAGGACTGGCACCTCGTACGGATCCGCATCCATGAAGACTCTCTGTCTCACTGCACGCGCTACCGCCATGTGACTAACCACCTTGCACAAAGTGCCGGGTGCAGGGTGTCCTGAGACCTGCCGGTCCATTCGGATGGTTTTGATAAGCAGTCCCCCGACTTATTTTCGCCTATCCCACAGGGGGACCCTGCCGGGATTTGGCTAACAGCAGTTTTTACGTCATACTTGGGACGTGCTCTGCTCGGGCAGTCAAAGCATAGTTTAAGCATCTTCCCGGACGTGACAGACCAACATTGCTCCCCCAGATATGAGCCAGAGGGGACTCCATTATGGATAATGCAAGTGGTCCACCATAGCCAGGCAGCGGGTCCACTATTTGAGGCATCGGGCCCACCATTTTTCAGGCTTTCCATACCTGTCAAGCTTTCCATACCAGACGGCCAGGTAAACCATGCACAGGGCATCGGATCCGCTATTTTTCAAGCATTTCATACCCCAATCCAATAGCAGGGCATCGGGTCCGCTATTTTGCAAGCATTCCATACCCTGATCATGAGATGATGACTCGTCACAGTGGATTGTCGGCTTCGAGACCCGGATCAAGAGAGTCATGTGCCGGCTACTACAGGCCCGAGACCCGGATGGTGACGTGTCCCATCAACCATATGACCCAAGATCTGAGATTGACACGAGAGTCGATAAGGAGGGTCCCGACGCAAGCAAGGCAAGCAGCAGGCAGCACAGACAGCTTGAGGAAAGACCAGATAGTCCTGTGTGGAAAGATGATGTGCTGCTCAAGAACCCACACCAAAAAACCACTGAAATCCCTGCAGAATACGGCTCAAGAGCCCTGCCAGAGAAAGAGTGATGGTGGTATGAGTCAAAGAGCCCCCGGTTCACAAGCTGTCAATTGACGCCGGGCTGCAATTCTCTTCTACATTGCAGCACAGGGTCATCGGTTCATTTTCAAGCACTGGTAATAATTGTTTAAACCTTGTAAAAACGGTTTGTAAACGATTTGAACCCACTGGCACAAAAAAAGGAAACGGAAACGGTTAAAACCGTGTACAAACGTTTGTACACGGAAAAGGTTGGAGCCTTAGTCTCTTTCTGAATCACCCAAAAGGTCGTCGGCATCAAGCAGTGCCTGCGGGCCCCCAAGTTCCAAGAGCACTTCATTTTGGTAGGACTATGGGAAGACACGGAAAGTGAGCCAGAATCCGAATAAAGATCCTGTATCCTACGCAATTTCCTGCACTTGTGAATCGATCCAGAACATACCCCCAAATGCATGGACAGCCGAGCGGGACGTGTAACTTGAGATGCTTGTTCGGCGAAAATCCGGTCAAATGGTCTCTTTGACGTGCTCAACTCTCTTCACTCTGTTTCTCTCAACTTCTTCCATAAGCTTGGTCATAGGTCAGTGCAGACTACCTCCTGTTGGACCTCTGATCTGGAGCCTACTTCACGTCTCCCACCCACTTCCTGCAATGTCGTCTACTGTGAATTCGAACGGTGTCTCCACCGATCCGCTTTCCGCTTTCACGTCTTTTGTTCCGACAACTCTAAGCTGGTCCGCCTTGTGTCGCTAGCGAGTTGAAATCTCTTGAACCTCATTTGCATGAACTCATCATTGTCTCAGCCGGCATCTGGCTGGCCTGATTCTCAACGGAATATGGGTGATCAGGCATGAGGTGCGGCGATCCTCAACCATTTGGGATCCGATTCAATTTTTCTCTAGTGCGGACATGGTGCCTTTTTCTTGCACCGAAAAATAAATGACGTGATTGGATTTGTATGGTCGCTTCCCCACGTTCAAACCGCGTCTGACAAGATGAAATCCAGATTACGCATACATTCCTCTAGACACCATATTTCAGGTCAGATCCGCATATGAGAATGCATAGATGAGCTCTCCCTCCGTTCTCGCGATGCAGCGACTGCAAAGGCATCCCCAGGAGGCCCGATCGATCCGTCTGTGGGCGGGTTCATCTGTATTGAAGGCAGATACCAAAATGTCTTGTCCACTTGGCGTGTGGAGGAGATAATACACTAGCTCATCTGAGTTTCCAAATTTTTCTGAAGCCATTCATCACCAGAGCACTGGGTGCTCTCAATTTATATTTCTTCCTCCTCTGTAAGCCGGGGGGCACTGTGGCTGCAAACCGGCTTCAAATGCTCTCCCTGTTCCATCGACCACGGCCAATATTGCTTCGTCTCGTCGCTGACCAGCGAAGGCCAGCGTGAGAAAGTGGGAGATGGTGGTGGTAACAGATCAAGGAGGCCCCCTGAATATAATATTCTTAATTACAGCTAATTGCAGTACAGGTGTGCAGCGGCCGGAAATAGCCGTGCGCCATCGATCATGCAGAAGTCTGAAGAATCCAGCCAAGTTGGTGCTGGACGGCGCGCAGGTTACAGATAATACTAGGAAGATCCTATATCTATCTGATCCGACAACCTGGGGCCAGGTTGTCTTCTTTAAGGCCGATATTGCGTTAAAGAAACCAAATATTTTGACCCATTGGGTTCAATCTCATTCAACCTAGGCTTTTTCTGGGTTTTTGGCTGGAATAGGGTCCAACCTGGCTTTTTTTGTTGATTTGGGCCTGATCTGGCACTCTTTATTTCTTTAAGGGCCCTGTTGTGTTAAAGAAGACAACCTGTGTACCCTAACCTCAGATTGCTTCCGACAAGATTAATTGCAAGTAATACATTTTCGACAGGCCCATTTTCTGTTCTTGGATATCTTCCAACGAAGGAGCATCATACACAATCACATGATGTGTAGTCGGACCATATTCTCCTGTCGGGAATTGTCCGACAAGAATAATATTGCACCATGAATTTTTCACTGGCGCATTTTCTGTTGTCGGAAATTTTCCGACAAGGCACACTACATTACACACGATCACATGATGTGAAGTGGGCCCATATTCCTTTGTCCGACAGTTTCCGACAACAATAATATTGCACCATGAATTTTTCACTCGCGCATTTTCTGTTTTTGCAAAATTTCCGAAAGGCACACTGTGCTATCATATGACGCGCAGTGGCCATATATTCTGTTGTCGGAAAGTTTCCGACAAGGTGCACTGCACACTGTGCTAATGCCATGGGCCCATATTCTCTTGTCGGAAGCGTTCCAACAAGAATAATGGCACCATGCTTTTTCACCCGCCCATTTTACTTTATCAATAATTTCCGACCAGGTGTGCATCACAATGCACTATCACATGTCCTATCATGGCCCATACTCTGTTGGCAGAAACTTTCCGACAAAGAGCACTACTGCACAATGCCTTTTTAGCTTTTGACAGGCTGGACCAACTGGCATTTGTCACACCCATGGGCACATATAAGGCAGGGGCAGGACCCTCAGGTTGCTTTCCGCCACATATAACCCTAGACAAATCGATGGAAACGAAGATGTAAGTGTCAGATTCCATCATCTACATCAATTAAATGCATGAGACGCAAGCATCAAAAGTTTTCAGCATTATTTCCGACAGGCTGAAATAAACAATACAGCGCCAGCTGACCGACTTGAACATCTGACACCAATGGCTCTATGCTCAAAATTCTTGGAGTTAGATGTGTATTCGAGGAAGGCAAACAGACTAACAAGTGCAAGTAACACTGTAAAAGCTTTCACCATGTTAAATCAAATGAAACTGTGAATTTCGCCACACTTGAAAACAAGATATAGCCAAGGTCTGAAGAGGCAGAAAGTTTTGCCTGGATTTTAAATCCTTGCTGATATAGACAGCTCCACTCAATGGCAAGCGGTTCGATTGCCATATCAATTCCAAGCCTTGAGGGAGAAAAACACTCTTCAGGCCAAATCAATTAATCAGCAGGCACACAGTACACAGACTGTGTCTAGTGGTGTCAGTCCATCATACTAGACACAGTATACATCACATATGAAGTGTGATAGTCTCTGCTGCCCTCTCTTTGGAGTGCGATAACAGATCTAACAGGCATTGCTTTGACCGCAAGTCATGCAGCATACCAACTGACACTTCCCACTTCCAGCCACACACCAAACTAAGATCACCCATTTTTTCTGTCTAGGAAACACGCTATGGCTGAGTATGTTGGTCAGGACTCAGTATGGTCAAGGCAATTTTTCAGAATATTCTCCAGATACTCCAAGGACACTGTGGTGGGCCTCACATTGTCCCAAATCACGCCACCCAATTGCCAAACATGTTGGGTGGCAACCACCACCACCATTCATACAAAGCTGATTCACTGCTGACCGTTATGGCATTCGCGAAGCTGGGGGCAGACACACACATTGCTGTCTCCACTCCATCTTGGGCAAGCCACATTCACAAGATACAAGCCTTGGAAGCATTTCTAATTACTTTCAAGCACCCGAAATTAAAGATCCAGGTCCAGCGACCTGATTTGAATGTTTGGCTGTCTGGAAGGTTACTTCATTGCTCCTTGAAGGTAAACTGACCAGCAAGGTCACGCAATGCTGTGGAAGCTTTCAGCGCATTAGATTCAATGAAAGGATGAGCATCAAAAAAAGGTGTTTAAATAAGAATAATGCGCAACTGGGGAACGAGCCCATGGATTGTGGAGAAAAACACCTCAATATAATGGACAGACATGTCCCTTGCGGGGAAACAACAGCCTATGTATGTCGCAAAATTAACGAGTCAGGGGGGTGGCCATCAAGTTGTGTGAGAGCACATCAAAAAAATGGTGTTTACATGAGAATAATGCACAACTCAGGAACAAGCCCATAGATTGTAGGGTGCACCAGCTCAATATGATGGGTATATGTGTCCCTTGCTGGAGAACAATGGCCTATGTATGTCGCAAAATTAGGAAGTCAGGGGGTGGCCATCAAGTTGAGTGAGAGCACATTAATAAAAAGAAGGTGTTTTCATAAGAATAACACGCAACTCGGGAATGAGCCCATAAATTGTCGAGCGCAGTGGCTCGATATAATGGGTATATGCGTCCCTTGCTGAGGAACAACAGCCTATGGATGTCGCAAAATTAACGAGTCGGGGGGATGGCCATCAAGTTGTGTGAGAGCACATCAAAAAACAGTGTTTAAATAGGAATAATGCACAACTCGGGAACAAGCCCATAGATTGTAGGGTGCACCAGCTCAATATGATGGGTATATGTATCCCTTGCTGGAAAACAACAGCCTATGTATGTCGCAAAATTAACGAGTCGGGGGGGGTGGCCATCAAGTTGAGTGAGAGCACATCAGAAAAAGGTGTTTACATAAGAATAATGCACAACTCGGGAATGAGCCCATAAATTGTCGAGCGCAGTGGCTCAATATGATGGGTATATGCGTCCCTTGCTGAGGAACAAAGTAAATAAATGCGAACATAGGGATAGAAAGGAAGCACACCGCAACACAGGAGGCACCAATGGCGCTTTGAGCGCAAAGAAATCAGGCTTGGCGGCCGGCTGGACTATACATAGTTCACCTCGTCGGCAAAGTAGGGCGAAAAAAATATGAACCCTTTCTACGACAAAGTTGCCGCTAGTGAGTAAGTGTTGACAGCCTGAACGAACTTGCATGACTTGTTTGCTTTGTTTTCAGAGGCCACCATTGAGAAATACGCAGATTATATGTCGACAAATCAACTCGCTTTGAAAAAGGACTGCTGCACTGGGCCGGCAGATAAAGTTCAAGTGAGTAGCGCCCAGTCATACAGCATAAAATCTGACGTGCAGACAGGTCGACAGTATCACCGTTAAACAAACGGGTTTTCCATTGGCTCACAAAGCCATTCAGAAGGACGCCACGCTAAAACACCGAGAAATTCATTTTACCGTCGTGGGCATGTTGTCGGATAAAGAGATTCCGCCGGTGAAGCGAGGAAGGTGAGCCAATTATGAAAATATCTGCGCATTCACTCATCTTTGTTTGAGCATAACAACGAAGAATATGTACTACGCATGCCAACAAGCAGTCATAGTCGGCCTAGATACACCTACATTCAACAAAGCTATCGAGAAAATAACGGAGGTAGCTTGCCTTGTCGAGTTGGCATTCGAATCGGACGAAGTTGTTCCGTGGGCTCTGTCCAAGACTAATTCTGATGAAGACAGAATTCCTCTAGAAGCCTCTTGCAGATACTATACGATAACTCGAGACGCGCTGCCATACGTGGAACGCATCGATTTCAATCCGAAAACGGATCCCACTGGAACTCTATCGACTATTCTGGGCAAGGGAGTGTACCACTGTCAAGACAACGAGGTCGATTATTTGAATATTTCGGGTGATAAGTGAGTTAGTTCATCGGAACGTTAGGGTTATTAATCACTCACATATTCCACAGACTAGTGTATAAAGATCCTGCGACCTTCAGGGTTGGCGACATAGTCGAAATGGGGATATCTGTCGTGGCGTTCAAAGGGCCGCGCGATTCTAATGGGACTGGGCAGCGATCACATTTTGATGGGCTGCTTACTAAGTGTATAGCCACCTCAGATCACGCCGCTGGAATCAATATGATTGAATATCTCGATGAATGTACGAGCAAGTCCAGAGATGAATGAATACAGGATATTTGAGTTGCATATCTTTCTAAACACCTTTGGAATACATTTCATGCAGTGAGTTCAAGCCGGACACATATATTCAATCAGTTCTAACCATCATTCCTCCATTTCAACATCCTCCTCAACCTCGAAGAATCACTGCTATCAGCGCAGAATGCACTGCAGGCACTTCGGGTACCGGATTAGTGCCATGCTCTTCAACCCATCTAAAAGCCCATTCAAGAGCCTCCAGTTTGGCGGGTTTCCGTGGGTATCTACTGTTGGCCAACAAGTCTGGGACACCGCGAGCCCGATATGCATTGAGCTGCTCATGAATCAGTGTGATTGTCAAGCTGGCCATCTTCTCAAGAGGAACTAGTGGCAGGGCCAGCTGCGCTTTCAGGACCTCCGCGGCTTTTTGTGCCTTAGCTAATGCCTTGTCTTTCTGCATCTGTGCAGTGCTGATCCGGAAGTCAACAATTTCTCGGTGTCTCTGGGCCTCCTCACCGCTGGCGTCGATCCTCCATTGTTCGCGCATGATGTATGCGTGGTCCTCATCTGTCAAGACAGCCTCCATGAATTTCTGGGTCTCGTTTCGTCGAAACATTGCTTGCGAGTTATACTGGTGCAATGTCAGTGATGGTTTACCCCGAATCGCTACACGATATGCCCCGAGGGCACCCTCGTTGGCATCGTTTGTCGACGGCATCCATGCCAGCTGTCGCTCCGTTGCCGAGCATTCATCAATCACACCACCCGGGGCAAATTCCACAGAGAAGCACACCCAAGTATTTAAGGCACCGCGGAAAAATGCAAGCGTAATCTCCTTGACATGAGGAAGCTTTGGGATGAGCTCGAAGACGGCGTCAATGGTCGCCAGATCGCTCCACTCTAGTCCGTCCAGTGTGGCAGCCTCATATTTAACATCAGGTCCAAAAATGATGTCGGGATCATCAAGAATGGACTGAATATGGTCGCGGACGGCAACATGCAGCGGACCAAGTTCTAGAAGATTGATATTCTCGGTTACAGGCCCTCGAACCTGACGAAGATATGGGTGGGTGATTATTATTCTGTAGAGGATCATGGCCACGAATTCGGTCTGAGTAAAGGGATCAAGAAGTGCGTCGCGGAGATTTTTCTCAATGTTGGTGAGTGATGGATTTGTTTTTGACCATTGAATAATGTCCATCATATCAAGATACTGCAGCAGGTAAGTAACCAATTCTGCGGCCGCATCACCGTGGCTCCCAAACCGAGTATTGTTTGTGTCGGGAAATCTTGAGTGCTGTTTACCGAGTGTACGAGTCATGAAATCAACGTGCCGGTCAGCTTGCCCTTTCTTGTCGTCCTTATTATTAAAAATGGCACCTGCGAGCGCACAAGCTTTAACTCCACCGCGGGTGGAAGCCTCGAATGCACGGAACTGATCATCAGTCAGTACGGCATCTTTTGGAGCTGCAGGATCCAGAAGGTTCCGAAGAACGGCTGCATTCTGCTTGTTGGCCAGAAGAATGGGACCTGGAAGGCCAAGTTTTCCCCACTCCAGCATCATCTCTGCATTCCCACCTTTGAAGCTATTGAGGTCCTTGTGCATGCAGCACCCACCCCAAACGAAGAGGTCTATCCTCCGACGGTCCTCAGGAGACAGCGCCAGATATGCTTCCTTTCCCAGGACTGTCACAATCTCGTCCATCATCCTCGCATCACAGTCTGTCTTCTCTGCAGAAGACAACGCTTCCCAGGCCGCCTTGCCCCCTGCTTCGGCAATTTTCTTTGCGTTCCATGCACCCAGATAGTCCACGAGCTCCATATATGACTTTCCAGCCAAGACATCCTCTCCAAGTTCATGGATACTAGCCTCATGCTTGAGATCCTGCAACCCTTTTGCCGTACTTTTCTCATTGGAAGCGTGGTCTCCGTTCATCCCTTTCAGTATCTTGAGGAAATCTCGAACCGAATACTTTCGCTTCAGCCGTTCAGACAACGGGCTCTCATTGAAAATTCTGTTGCTTTCGCGGATCCGCGCATCCCATCCTTGGACAGACTGGCTGCTAGTGTGGTCTCGAGTTTTCTCTACCCCGACAAAGCGGACCTTGGGCGTTGATTTGGGGTCAACAACAGAAGGTGTCAATGCGTAGTTTGGCGTACGCATCGCAAGGTGTACACCTTCGATATTTTGTCCCCGATTGGAGGTACTGTCGGCGCTGCCTGTGACTCCTAGCAAGGTAATGATATTAATATTGTACGCCACAATTCGGATCTTTGGCGCACCTTGATTCAGGGACAATTCATAGGTAATCTGCATCTTTGCAGCCACCCCGCCTTCTCCAATCGCCCGGCTAACAGTCCGGCGGCTCATAGACCGGTTAATGTGGACCCCAAAGATCTCCCCGATGCGCCCCATGAGCTCGCCCACCTTGCCCCGTGCGCAACCGCTATCCACCATGATTCTTGCGAGCTTGCATGCCTGCACTGTATATATTCCTTTCTCCGTGACACGACAAATTCGGCCATTGGCTTTTGCGCGGGTAACAGCTCTGGACAATGTTCCGGCGGTCCGCTTCACTCTTTGCTGAAGCGCCTTGATTTTTTTGCAGAGTGAATCGCTGCTAAATTTCGCTTCAGACGACTTCTGTTTACCATCCGAGAGCAGTCGTTTGAAGGCCGCTTGCAATTCGGAGGTGCGCCGGGCAGTTACATCCATATCCTGTTTCCACGCCGTATCCTTGGATTTCAGCTGTGCTATATTTGCCTGGAGCTTCGTTTGACGTGCCTTTGCATGCCTGAGCTTCCTCTGTGACTTTCCGTACTCGTTCTGGTAGTCTCTCTGGATGCGAGGGGTTTTCTGTAATGCCAGATTTGAAGTACTGGAACGTGCAGGAGGTATGTTCTCCTTATCTGTTCCCTTCAAGACATGGGAATTGAATTGAGCCCGTCGCCCGACTGAGATCTTCTTCGTCTTTTTCTGAGTTCTAAACTTGCTTCCTGGCATGTTAAAGCACTGGTAGGTGTCGACAGAATGGGAGTATGCACTCGGTATGCACAGTAGCTTCAAGTTGTCAAATTGATACAATATCCTTCAGAGCAGTTCCCCATAGTTAGTGAGGAAATACATGTACCACTATAGCCATACGTTTCCAATATTTGCAGTCAAGGACGGCGTCCGTTGGGTTGCCGAGGCGCGCAAAAACTGTCGCGACGCGTTATGTCACACAGTGTCACGCGTCTGGTAACGCCCGCGCGAGGACGCGTTTTTGAGGCACATGAATGCTTTCCTCACTTTCCTCTGTCTCAGATATTGAATAACTCAACTGAATCTGTGTTTTGGCCGAAGGATTTTTTCTAATCTTGCCGTATGGTCTTCCCTCTATATGTATCTACACCAAATTTGGCTTCTCCCAAAATCCGTTCGGCCAAAACACAGGCAGGCTAATTTGGGTGGACTTTGCCTCTCAAGTCTGGCAGCACGATGGCGACAGCAGCCAAAAAATAGGTCGGCGTTTGACTATCACATTTTGGCGGGGTGACTTCATCAATAAATAAGTACAAACACTTTGGCCATTTGGAGCGCGTTGCCCAGTCCCAATTCTAAGAGTGTAGTGAAGCTCATCACGTGTTCTTTGACTTTTTTAGACGGCACGCACACCATGGTGACACTGCCGGCACACACCGTGGGCGCAGGTACGCGGCAGAGCGCGGACACTTGCCACGGCCGCAGCCTGGCCGCAGCCTGACAGATGTTGTTTCACCGCAGTAGTCGGCCCGGAGTCCTTGCCCGGAACTTTTCCCGGTCACTGCCGCGCTCTGCCGCGGCAACTTCCTTCCGTTCAATTTGACTTATTTTGTCGCTTTGTTCCCACCTGCGTGGTATTCATCGACTCATCAGCAGATGTGTGATTAGACTACAGCTACAGATAAAGGCGATGAATAGCGATGAATACACTGCTCCCACTTTGCTTCCCCCATCTCCCCGCCACCGGCATGGGGGTCAAGGTTATCTGCACCTGTCCTCAGTGCATAACAAAGTGGGTTCTCGTGGATGGCCAGCGAATCCAGGGACAGAAAGTCAGTCAGAACCTTCGTCGACGACATGAAATCTCCGCCGCTGTGCACCGATCTGCAGAGTTCCCCACACCAACCCCTGCAAATGTCAGGCCATTTTCCACCGATGATGATAATGAGGGTTATGACCTTGGTAAATCGGGAAAACCCCAGAGTATGTGGATTATCTCCCCCTCGAACTAACACGTTGATGCAACACTAGATATCACCATCGACAATTCTCTGCTCATTCAATTATGCTCTGCCTTGGTGGTCTGGCTAAATCTGAAGGCTGGTCTAAGCCGAGAGACTGCAAACACCATTCTACAGGCCCTCCAACTCCTCTTGTCTACTGCATTGTTTCTTGTGCAGGTTCAGCTTACCGCCCATGGGGTTCCTATCCAACTCCCGGAACTGCGAATTCCTCAGGATATTCGGACAGCCTACCGGAACTTTACTAGGGAGCCTGAGATTCTTCGAACTGCTTGTTGCCCAAAGTGCTACACACTTTACCCCTCTCTGGCATCTATGCCTGAGCGTTGCACAGCAAAAATCTCGAAGAAGGCAAAGATTAGCTGCAAGGCTGAACTCTGGCGTACACAGCGCTTTGGCAAGGAGTATAAACGTGTTCCAAAAAGCACCTTCAATACCCAGAAATTTGGACCATGGCTGGAGTGGTTCCTCTCGCGGAAGTCCATCAATGATTACTTGGCCAAAGCCATTCAGCGACCAGCCCCAGCACACGGAGAGGAGATGTCTGATCTTCAGGACAGCCCTCGATACCAAAATCTCAAGAGTGAGGGCAAGGACAAATACAACCTCGTTTTTGGCCTTTATATCGATTGGTTTAACCCTCGAGGGAACAGGATGGCAGGTATGTCTTGGTGTGCTCAGCTCTCACTCCTCACTCATTCCATGCACAGGAAAACAAGTTTCGTGTGGCACAATTGTGCTCTACTGTCTGAATCTTCCGCCGGAGGTCCGCTACCTGCCGGAAAATGTGTTCTTTGTGGGATTGACTCCATCCCCGAACAAACCTACTGCGCGGTCACTCTTGCATCTGCTTGACCCTCTGATGAAGACAATTCTTCTATATGACTTGCCAGGCCAGAATATACCCACATATTCACACCCAGAAGGGGTGGATGTTGCTGCTCGTATTGTCCCTCTCGTGGCAGATCTTCCGGCCGCTAGGGAGACCGGTGGATTCCTTGGCCATGCTGCAATTATGTTCTGCTCTTTCTGTCTCCTTGCAAAGGATGATCGGCACAGAGCTGACTACTGGACATGGCCAGGGCGAGTGGCTGCATTCGTGATCAGGCAGGCCAAAAAATAGTTTAAACTGCCCACAAAGAAGCAAAGAATTGCTGAACAGCGAAAAACTGGTGTTCGATGGTGCTCTCTCCACTTCCTGCCTTATCGGGATCCTGTGAATGACACAATACTTGGCTTCATGCATAACTGGCTTGAAGGTGTCCTTGAACATCAGCTCCGTGTACTCTGGGGTATCGGACGGGATGCCCAGCGGACTAGAACTTTGGCGGAACTTGACGAAGATGATGATGACCTATGGACAGATGATGAGATATCTGATGCAGGAGGGGATGCTGAAGCCCGGGATGTTCTCGATGATGAAGAGAACTTTGATGCCGATGAGTGGGCTGAATGGCGGGATAAATATTTCCGGGACACACGGGCTGCCTCTGACAAGGATGACGAGGACGAGGATGAATCAACACCGAGAGGAACTCCTGCACCAGCTCAAGATGATCCTATGGATGGAACTGGATCTGCAGCCACTCCAGTGCCAGGATCTGTTCTATCCGAGGAAGGCAGCGGCGATGACGACGACGACAATGAGTTTGAGGATGTTGCAGTTCGTGGGACTTGGAAATTTGGCAAAGAACAACTGGAGATGATCCGCTGCTGTATTCGAGAAGTCTCACTTCCGACCTGGGTCTCTCGCCCACCAGGAAATCTTGGTGAAAAGAAACACGGAAAGCTGAAAGCCGAAGAACTCCTGACACTATTCTCTGTCATTTTCCCGTTGGTCCTCCCGGAACTGACCTTGGATGAAGATCCCGCTCGCCAGCAGGCAATGTTGAAAAGTTTTTTCGATGTTGTTGGTGCAACAATATCCTAGCATCTTTCAAGACCTCGGACTCTGCGGCGGATAAATTCCTTGACTATTATTATGACTATTTTTCCTCGATTCAACATCTCTTTCCTGACGTTAATACGGTGCCAAACCACCACTATGCTTTCCACAACCCGGATATCATGAAAAACTGGGGACCTCTTGCTAGTCAAAATGAGTTCATGGGGGAGCGTATCAATGGATGGCTTCAAAAGATTAAGACAAATGACCATATTTGTGAGTCAGGAAGAGCTGAAGTTATACCTGACCCCGGTACCCGGCATATATTTCGCTTGGAAATTCTCGCAATACCATTCGCCACGGACATCGCAACGCCGTAATTCCATTCGCTTTCCTTGCCATCCCAAAAAGTATCCTTGCGCGCTATTTGTTGAGACCGCTCTGACTTGACTTTTAGGTGATCGTAAATACAACCATGACCCCACATTCCGGACGTTCAAACGACAGCTTTACCACGCCTCACTTACTGCAACACTAGCTCCATTGGACGCGGGCATGAAAACACCAGTTATTTGACACTGCCCGGACGGGCATTTTCGGGACGTAATCTCCTCCTTTCGGTCTTTACCCTTGGGGGTCAAATTTTCCTGGCTACTTTGCATGGATGGTATCTTGATGACTCAGTCGGCCTGAATCAGTAAGGATAGATCGCTAAGCGACTATTGGGAGGGTCCGATACACCTCAAAAAAGAAGAAGAAGAGGAAGAAAACGGTCATTTCGAGGGTTATATTTCACCGGAAACGGCCTCAAATTGCCAAGGGTGCTGCCGCCGGCATCATCGGTTTTAATCGGTCTCGCGACCGATTTGAGATCACCCTCTGTATGGTGGGGTTGCCCATATCGAGACCTAAAAAGTCCAATTAGTTGAAGTACAAAAAATGAGGTCGATGGCTGACATTTGTTACGAGTACTTGTGTTTACACATGTATCGTTTCTTTCCTTTATCATACCACCAAATTCCTCGATTTTTTTTTACTTGTCCCGTCGATTCGTTGAGGGACTTTTTAGTGGCTATGCTAGACTTTTAGTGGCTGTCCTTAACCACACTACAATAGTGGCTGGGTTATTTGCTCGTGTTAAATCCCATCAAACAAGCTTTTTTCTCCGAGTCATTCTCCGAGTAAACAAACTTTTTGTCCTTTGCATTTATTTTTTCCAGACGGTCTCCTGCTGTTCTGTCAGAAAAATATTTTGTTCTCTGCGCAGATTTGATGCGTGAATGATTGTCACGGTTCCACTTTAATTCGGTTTGACTACCTTATCTGTGCAAACTTGATGTCTGTAACTTTGAGCTTTAGCAAGGATGTGGTCCGACCTCATTTAATCGAACCTAGTCAACATCTCAAAAAGGTTGACCAGCGAATCCCAGGTGCAACAATAACCAAGACCACTGTCCTTTTCTCCTCGCCGTCCTTCCTTCCGGCCCCTTAAAGCCTTACACCTTCTGCAGCACACTTTCATCTTATGACCCCCATGAGCCCGATTCCTCTGATCCATCTGTTGTGGACATTCTGCCCATGCACTTGCGAAGCTGTCGCTTGCTAACAAGCCGCGCGCTCTAATTTTACCCTTGCCGTCACAGATGCACCATGAGGTGACTCGCTGATCCGACATCAGCGTCTTTTAATTATCTCTCACGTTCTTTCCTGCACTTGCACTTCCTCCTAAACATTCCAATCCGTTTAACCCTCCATCCTGTGTGCTCTGAATGTACCCTGTTTGCTCAGAGCCTCTCGTCCTCTAAATTCCTATTGACTATCCCAGTTTGAGCGCGCATGCTCAAGGCTTTGCCCACTGCGCGTTCGGCTTTGAAAACTTATTGGCCTAACAACTTGATCATGACATTCAGCTGTCGTATTAACACAGTCAGGTACATCACAAATTCGCCTTCAATCTATTTAGCTGTCTGCCTTGTTCTCTGCGCCATCCACTCCGACTTGGGCCATGGAGTCTTCAGTAGTCAACGACTGCAACTTCTTTCTGGCGTGATAAACACTCTCGTCCTCGCTGTCTTCATCGACATAAACCATACGACGTTTGTGGCTACTATCGGATTTGTGCACCACCTTCTTGGCTTTCGCTTCGGCCAAAACTTGAGCAACTCTGGCGTTCTGCATGTAAATGTAAGTGTGATTCAATTTGAGTCATACAAGCTCCTCCCACTCACACTGCGGGCACGTACCGTGGGCGCGGGTACGCGGCAGAGCACGGACACTTGCCACGGCCGCGGTCTGACACTTGGTGTCAGAGATCGGGATCACGGGCCGAGCTCTGGACGGCAATTAACCACCGTCGAAGCAACATCAAAGTTTCCTTTAGGTTTCCCATCTTTCTTCCTTGTTTCCCTCTCCCACTTAGCCACTCCACAACTTGAATCAAAAGATGTCTCAAACAAATCCTTCTGAATATCCCTGGGCACTCAGTTCTTGTCTCGCCGCTGTCTAAGTCTTGCCATCTCCTCACGCCCACGTGTCCGCGCGTCCTCGAGGCAATCAATCACTGATGTCCTAATTTTGCTTTCTCTTTCATCTGCCCCCCCGTCTGAATCGTTTTCAAATCCTCTAACTATGGCTGGCGACAAAGGGAAAGCTAAGGGGAATGACAAGGGGAAGGCCAGGAAGAAATCCGCTAAGCCAAAGGCCCGCTTCACGAAGGGACCAGCTCCTGGCAGCAAACGAGGGAGCACGAACGCCCCCGAGGCCGACACGAGCGCCGGTCCCTCCCAGAAGAAGCGGTGTACGGGGACGGAGGCCGGGGGCGCTTCAGCCTCGTCCGGGGGTGCCTCCGGCTCAGCTGCAGGTGCGGGGCGACTGCAGACAACGGTCCAGCGCAGCCGGGAGACGTTCCGCCGGGAGAGGAGGGGCCTGCGGCTGGGGATGCCGACGACGAGGAAGATGAGGCTGGGGCTCCACCCAAGAAGAAGCGAGTGCGTAATACGCTGGGAATTCGCTCGAAGGAGGTACCGCCTGAGGCGAAAGCGACGCAGGTGTGTGTTTTGTGTGCCGACTTTATACAGTGAGCTGATTCCACGGGTTCAGAGGGCATTCCAGCGCGTTATTCGCGCGTTTTGCGGCATGATTACCCAGAACGACATTCTCCCCTCCGCCATTGAGGCCCGCCAACACTACGACAAGCGCTTCGACAAAGTACAAGACCAGCGTGCGCACATGCGAAACCTTGTCGACGAATCGAGAACCGCCGTTACGGAGGCCCTTGTCAAAGCCTCGCAGCTCAAGAAAACTGCTGAAGCGACTCCTGGTCCGATTGCGAACGATATTGCGCGCATCTCTGAAGCACATCTTGCTTGCGCCTTTACCATGGTCCAGAAGGCCGGCCTCAAGGGCTTCTGTCCGGATATTGATGGCCCACTCCTATCCAAGTACAACGAGCTCCATCGCAGCGTAGCGGTCGCCGCATTCCAGTACATGTCTGGAACGCTCGGTCTCTCCGGGTTGAATGTCGACAACAACATCGCCCAGGACCACAACCTCCTGTGCGACATCTACGATAATTATGTCTATGGCACCCTCGCACCCAAGACAAGAAAGGAGAGGCGTCAGCCGGGAAGCCTCAGTCAGTCGGTCGAGCACTCTGTTGCCTTCAAAGGCCGATCCCGTGTACGTCTTTCCTTATCTTTCCCATCCCCGCTTACTATTTCATTTTCAGGTATGCACCACTCGATTCAAGACAGTGAGCAGACTCAACTTGCGAAAGCCCGTGCAGCGCATGGCCTACGTCAAGGAGGTTCACTCCGACGACGAGCATGGCTCAAAGGTCTCCGTCGTGCGCGCGAAGCCCGGACGCAACCCGATTGTGGCCAAATTCTTCGTCAACTATATCGATGTCAAGTCTGAGGAGTATAGGCTGCGCAATGTGAAGCTTGGACAGACATGTGTTACATTGAACTGGCTATTTGACGTCTGATAACATTTTTCCAGCAAACCTAAACCCCGCATACGCAACAACCCACTCCGGGACGCCTCTGAAATGGGTCTCATCTTGCCGCCCAGAGTCCCGATTGACTTCTTCACTCCCGAGTTTTACAACGAGCTCACAGTGAAGGAGCGGGCGAGATATGTCGACACTGGTGTTGCCTTCCCGCTGGCTGAGTACGCCTTCAACACAGCTCACTCGGAATGGAAGAAAATGGGTAAACTGGAGTTTATGAAGGCGTATGGGAATGAGGTGCGAGCACTTTATAACATTCCCTCAGCCGCGGAAATGGCGGAGCTGTCTGATTCGGATGCTGGTGGTGATGACGACGAGGAGGAGTCTGAGATTGATTTGGCGGACACGGACGTTTCAGAGATGGAGGTTGACAAGGAGTTGAACGGCGAGGATGTTTGAGTCGGTGTTTTTTCGGGTTTCCTCTGTACTTCATGTTCAGAGAGTCGGTAATTTACGACCAATTTTTCTTCTGGTAATTCAACTAAACGGAATGGAATAACAATATAATATACAACGAAAGTACAAGAGGTCCCAGCTATTTATCTCTGGCCACGATTGAGTGCCCAGCAGACAATCATAACCGGTTTGTTGGTATTGTAAACATCTGGTCCCCTCTTCCAAGCACTGAGGTGGGTAATAACATGTCTCGGCTCAATAACAATCTGCCCGGGCTCGGGATCCATGTAGACCACTGAAGTCATTAATTCCGGGTGATCCGAGTGGGGGGTTGGCATAGTGACAAGCTTGTGTTTGCGAACAAGGATGAGTGTTCGAAGCATATTATCAAGGGGAATTTTGAGGATGGTATCAATAGCACCTGTGAAGGTCTCATCTGCGGTGCGCTCGGTCCCGGGTTGGAAAAATTGGATCAAGCTGTTGCCCTGGTGGGATGTGTATGTGCTGTAAGATCTTTTGTCGATATACAATTTCCGGCATCGCTTGGCCCTAGGTGGGAGGATCATGGAGCGGTGTGCCACATCCGGAAGGGTTGTGTGCCCAGCAGCATCTTGGGTCCCGAAAGAGCTGAGCTTGTGCTCCCCGATGGAGGTGAAATACTGAAGGAGAAGGTTATAGGTATGTGTGGGTATTTCACGGTTTTTCTTCGCCAGAAATTTGGCCAACTCGGTCTCGTCTAGAATTTTAACTTTTGCAGTTTTATTTTTTGGAGGGCTGAGAATGTTGTCGAGTGCCTGCATTTCATCCCCGCTGTCTTGGTCATGCTGCCGTGCGAGCACACGGCCCAAGCGGGACATCTGCTGCAACATGGTGTAGTCCATGTCATCTATAAGTGGTTAGTTTAACATCGACATTGGGATGTATTGATGAACCTTAGGTGGGAAGCATTCAAAAAAAGGACGATGAAAAGATGGGAGAAAGCACCCGGTCCACCCTTCGGACTTGAGATCAGGTCCAAACATCTTGTTCACAGTATGTACTCGGCCTCATAAGCAGACGGATTTCACCACTTCGAGGTGATGACCCCCCAATGGCGGGGTTGCCCTGAAGGAGCACAAAATTATCGTAAATGCTCAGCCACCATGATGCTGTGATCAGCACCACCCAAACTTTCAACCTCCTCGCTTAGGCCAAATGTTTGGCCTGAGTCAAGCCCGATTACTCGCTGCGTCCCGCTGCTGACGATGATGTGGATCGCGAGATCGAATATTTCTTGGCCCCAGGAATGGATCCCGATGTCGGTCAGGTTGATGTTGCTAAACCCACTTATGCCAGCACCGAGTCTCCGGAGCCTGTAGACGACATTCCAGGCGATATTCCCAATCCTAAATTTAGTTTACTGCCATCCTTATTGCAAACAGCTGTAATATATTCGTTGATGAGCCGCAAATGGCATTCGGTAGATTCAACGCGAATGTAGTACATAATTCTTATTTTACTAGTTGTGTGAGTCTGTTGCTTCTCCGAGGTTCTGCGCCAGCAGAATCTGGCTCCGGACGTGGTTTCGACTTTTTCACCTGCGGATTAACATTGAACAATGGAGCAAGATTGAGATCAAAGTTGGGACCTTAGCTTGGGGACGGTGATATCTCCTTTCTTAATCGCTCCGCAGGACATTATCTCGCCCATACTTGGTCGTAGGTCTTCGCCTGCCTTTTTTTGCCGCATCTCACTCGCTAGATCCCATACTTGCGGCTGGCCCGGTACCATGCATTGGGTGAGGATATGTTGCATGGATTCAGAGATCCCACATCCCGCGCATGGCGCCTTTTGCTCGTGGCCCAGTATGTGTACCGTCCGACTTTGTATCCGTCGTGGATCCTCCGGTACTGTAGGGTGGCTGTACGAAACATTACAAGTGAGAGTCAAGTTCAACGTATATAAATACCACCGGAGAACAGCGACACGGTAGGAGGATAACTGAGGTTGTGGTAGGTCTTATAGGAAGACCGCCGAGTAAAGACTGTACAAGCATGTGATGTCAGTCGAGTTGTATCAAATAGCAACAGTCCCAGGCAAGTTACCTGGAAAGATGTAATTTATCTGAGTAGGGGGCAATCAGAATAATTACAGGATGTTGTGTCCTCAATTGGCGATGTGGTGTAGCGACTCTGGGAGAGAACGTATGTGCTCAACAGTCAGAAGTTGACTAAATGCTGGAGATTGTGTCATTTACTAGTCAGTGCCGTTCAACTCTGCAAAAATAATCTCAAAATTACACTTCAATTCCGAACAACTTGGTAGATCTCAATGAGGCCCATCTTGTTTGACTGTACGACTGTATGATTGAGCAGATGAACACGAATGGGACTCAAAGTTCATTAAACCCGGAAGCAAGCACTCACTCCAATGCATTCACGATGCTAATAACTAGGCATTCATTCAATCTAGAGCTCAAATCGTAGTCGTGAGATGAACATATTATTATTCTATTATATTATATTGCATACGGGCTCATGTCACATTTCTACTGTGAGCTGAACTTGAAGTAACAGAACTATCCGTACATGATCTTCTGGATCATCTGGATCGTCGCGGGTGCCATCCCCAATCTGTTTCCGTGCTTCCACTGCTGTCAATCTTAACGCCCAAGTCGACAAGAAGGGGCGCGCGTGATGAATTTCGTTCAATGGGCCGGCAGTAGAGAACATGTCAGCCGTCTCGTGGGAGCACACGGAGTGGGAGGAAGGGTAGGATTTTCGGTGTTTGTATATGAGGGGAAGAATAAATTTGTCCTTGTTATCTGGTCACGTGAATAGCGCGCATTCTGTGCAGCAATCATTTTTCATCAAATAGCCCTTTATTCTTCATCGATGAATTCATTTTTCACTGTCTGCTAATATATTAGAGCTTAGTTGGTAAAAATTGATGCTCGTACGTCATGGTTAGAGTAAGTGCCCTGCCTTCCCAGATCGTTTGAATTGGTAAGAAGTCAGTTATTATCTGACCCGTTCCGTGCCGTTAAGTAACAAGTCTGCCCAGCTGCTCCACACTATTGTCTCCTAGTCAGCTGCTCGGATCTCACACCAACCCTTTATATCGAGATGTGTAGTATGTCCTCTTGTATCAAGTGAAATCGGAAAAGCTCAATAGTCGGCTTATCAACGGGATTTAGAATGGTACATTTTTCGATTTCTCTCTGATTTACGAGGCTCTGAAACTATTTTGTTTTCGCGCAAAGGCCGGATAGACGAGGGTCGAGGTCATAATCTAGGGACGGGAAATGATGGCCAGGGCGGGGGCGGGCGGGGCTGGGTTGGCGGACAGGCCCTGGGCGGCGAGGGCCTCCATGAAGGCCTCCCAGCTCTTCTCAAGGGTCTTGATACGCTCGCGGAGCTCCTCATTCTCTCGCGCCTTTGTTTGCTCGCACTTTTGCTCCTCCGCCTTGCGCGGATCCTGCTGTGCGGGGGCAACGAGGAGGCCAGCTCGGAGTTGCCTGTTCTCCTCCTCGAGTTCGCTGACCCGGCGCTCGAGGTAGGAGAACTGGGCCTTGCGGCGATTGCGGGAGTTCTGGGCGGCGATCCGGTTACGGCGGGCACGAGCCTCTTTCTGCTCAACCTCGGAAGAGGTGGTGCGGGGCGCTTGGGTTCCAGAGAGGAAGCGGTGATATTATGTTCCTGTAGAGTAGGATCCGGCGTTGGGGCGCTCGGAGGCAACAACCTACAGAAGCTAAGTAGTGTCGAAGACGAAGGACATTACGGCAACGCACGATCTCGTGATCACTCCCGGCGTTTCAAGGGGAAGCAGCATGTCGGCCAAGGGCCAGCCGGCGTTCCAAGAGGGAGATGGAGCGACCGCCGGTTTTTTAACAGTCTCCCGCGAAAGGAGCGCATTCGCAAAGGCACGGGTGTTGCGAGGTGTCTTGGTGTCTCGTTTGGAGAAACATTTGTACGCCTGGTCAGAGAAATCCTTCTCATAATACTTCAGAATCGTCAGCCTCAAGAGCTACACGGAAGTCAGATAAACTTTACATTGAGCGATGGCCTGATTCTGCGACCATTGACAAGTGAGCGTCGGTGTTTCCAGTGGGGATAGATATTGTGCGCGATGCAAACGAGACGAGCTGGTGGGGGCGTCCATGACAGGACGGTGTATGGCATGAAGATATTAGCCGGTAAAGGCGCTAAGAAGAGACACCGATAAAGGGTGAAGTCTGGTCCGTCGCCTTCGAGAACCTAAACGAAGGGAGTGAGTTAAATTCCAAGAATGGAATCGGACAGAATAGAGTTGTTTGAATTTACCTGTTGGTCCGTGAATTTTTCAAGGAGCGCCATGACAAGTTCGAACTCATCTTCACTGATAAAGATGGGGCCGCCGAGATTCGGGTCTTTGTCTTCACCACTTTCCCCGCGCACCTGGCGGTTATTCTTGTCCAGCCACTGCTTGTCGACCTCGTCCATGTAATAGGTGCATTCTTCGCCATCTAACACGTTGCCGCAGGCGTCATCCGCCGTCTGGGTCATCTGGATATATGAAACCGGGTCTTTCCATCTCGCCGGGGGATAGAGCTGCGCATAATACACGTAGGGTACCTGTGTCGTCTCGGGTGTGGGAATAAATACGCCTCCGGTGGCCAACGCGGCTCGCAGATGGTGTTCCTGAGGAATTTGTAAGCTAAACCACGGAGCACAGAACCACATATGCCAGACCTTGCGCTCGTTAAGGTCGACATCCGCAAGCGCTGCGGTCTCGTAACGAGCGTCGTTCAAGTTAGTTCCTGGGTCGCCCCATATAATTTTGAGTGGATGATAATGGTTGACTCTGGTGCTTCGGGCGGCTCGGCGACCCGTTCGTCTAGAATCCGCCGCCGGCTGCTCAAACCCATCTGATCTTGCGCGCCGAGTCTGAGATAGCGCCGATCGCCGCGGCACGAGCACGCAGTCCAAGACCCATCTACGCGTTTGAGTTTCGTCGGTCCCTGCGGAGTTGGTCTGTATGGCCATTGAAGAGAGGGGCAGCCCGGCCAGCGAACAGTCGCGTTCCGTCATGAAGAGTTGAAGTCTGGGTGGTAGCAAGAGCCTAGAATACATGTACATATGTACAAACAAGCACGCAATCGCTTACTAATGGTGGTGAGGTGCGGAAATTATGTTCCCACGCTTTAGTTGCCGGATCGCCGGGCGTTGGAAGTGACCCCGATCTTGTGAAAATCCTTTGGTGCCCTGAGTCGACATGGATTCCCTCGTCAATTCCACAGAAGCTTTAAAATATCCCCAGGTATGACGCCTTCAAGCTGAATTTTTTCGATTTTGGCCACCAAATCTGATGCCGTCGAGGCAAGAATCCGAAATCCAAAAATCCGGCTTGAAGGCATCATACCTGCGTGTGTTTCAAACATATTTTGCCATTGGAACTATAGAAGATTCAGAGATGTAAGGGACGAAAAGGTTTTCGCACTGATGCAAGTCCCATCTTTTGCAGCTATTTTGAACACGCAGTTTCACCGTGGTTCACCATGGGTTCTTTGGCCAGGGAGTTCAAATAAGCAGTAGACGTCGCTAATAGCCCTAAATATCCCTAAAATAATATCTCAAGGCCAAAAATCCTCCAAATGACGAGATTTGTACCAACTCGAGTTACCTCAAGTCAAAGTCAGCTTGAATGGGTCCCCACAGATCGCGGATTCTGGACAGCTAGGACTGCTCAAATTATTCCACAATCTCAATCGCGGCATGCCTGACATTGTCGGAGAAACTTTCCCTCCAAACTTTGTGTCCCTGGCAGAAGTTCATGCCAGACACGCAAGAGAAAGTTGTGGGTCACCCCAAAACGGGTATTCAAGGATACTACTTATAATATCCAACTAGACATGAGATACCCAAGAGAAATGTGGGAACAAGTCGATTCGTAGTGGGAGGCCACTCAGTGTCAATTGGGGGCACATTCATCATTTGGGCGCGGAGACAATACACGGACATACCGAAGAGCACTAGGAGCGAGAAGACATTTGGGTAGCCTGCAAGGGGTACCTACCCCCCGAATAGATTTTTCGACGGTGGATTATCCCGTTTTGGACAAACCTGATCGATCGTCACTGTTTGTCACTCTGGTCACAAAGTCTCCACCCTCACCAAATGCACACCGGCAATCTCTGGCAGCGCTAACCTCGTCCGAACACCCCTACAACCATTCTTCAACGTTGTTTCGGACCTTCCATGGCCTATCCTGATTGTTTCCTCTGTGTTAGTTGCCAATCATTAGGAAAATGTTTTTCGCCTGGCGTGAGCTGGCGTGGTCTGGCACAGCTGGCGCATCTGGCGTTGCTGGCGCGATCTCGCCAGCTCATGCCAGAATCCCTGCCAGAATCGATTTGTTTAATTTTTATTCCTACCATCTCTAAATGTTGTTTAGGATCCCAATTTGCACCTACAATGGTTCAGATTTGAGAAGAAAGGTCCAGATATTGATTTTGAAGGTTTGGAGATCGAGCTTTCCGACAGGCAATACCTTATCCCTGAAAATTGGGAAGAATTGAATGCAGAGATTAGACAGAGGAACAAACCTCCGAAACTTACCCGTTCAGCGAAGTTCACTCGTTCGAACGTAACAATTGCATCCCAAAATATAAATGGGAGAGACAAAAATAAATCCATGAGCAGCACAGGACACAAACTCAATTACATGAAGAGAGTAGTTGACGAGAAGAGGATAGGTGTTTTCGCCTGGCAAGAATCACACATGGATCATATTGCCGCTAGCCAGTTCAACAACATTTACGGGAAATGGTTCAAACTGTTTAACTCTGGACACCCGATAAAACCTAACTCCACAGCTGGAGTTAGCTTCCTTCTCAACAAAAAATATGTTGACACGGAAAATGTGAAAGAGTATGTCCTCATTGAGGGCCATGCAATCATGCTTGTTATCCCATCACATCGGGGAAAAACAATAAACATTCTGAACATTTACGCCCCAAATGCCCCTCTGGAAAGAGAGAGGATGTGGGGCCGATTATGGCATTGCTACTTAGAAAATCCAGAACTTCCATTTCCAACTGAAACACTGGGCAACTGGAATTTTATTGAAGACATTAAAGATCGTACATTGAACAAGGAAGAGACAGTACCTCTGAGCTTTGTATGCCTGAAGGCGCTCTTCCGCATGCAAGATGGTTGGCGTACAACATTTCCTGATGCGAACGAATACACTTGCTTCCAAAAACGCACCAATTTAACCACGAATGAGACACATGTATCTGGTTCACGTCTTGACCGGATCTATGTACCGGTAGACCGTTTTAAACGATATCGAAATTGGTCAATTGAACCTAGTTTAATCGCCAGCGACCACCATTTGATTTCTGTCCAATTGGCATGCCGGCCAGATGAGGAGTATGGGCCAGGAATTTGGAACTTACCTATTTATCTCCTTAAAACACCAAGATTTATGAACTACATTTCTATCCGTTCAAAGAAGCTCACAGAGGAGCTGGAAGAGTTGAACCGTACTGAACAGCAAACCCAGAAGAACATCCAAAGCCTTTGGCACAAATTCAAGATTGACCTTACTGCAGAAGGTAAAAAATGCTCCCGCTTGGTCAAAGGAAGAACCCGCCAGCTCCGCACCTGGACGGCACAGAAAAACCTTGTTATCAATGATGCAGATATGCCTACTGAGGACAAACATCTCGCAATTCTGCACCTAGAGGCAAAGATTGAAACCTACCTTAGAGAACAAGCCGACCGTCAAAAGGCTCAGTCAGAGGCTCGGTATGACATTGAGGGTGAAAGCCTGAAGACTGACTATTGGACTCGTTCCACCAAGGAGTACCACCTGAGGAACACTATAAACGAATTTAAGACAAAAGAGAATGATTCAACTGTACCCTGCTTCGAAACTCGTCCAAAACGAATGGCCAAGATGGCCCGGGATTACCACGAGGCAATACAATATGTTGATGTTTCCAACGACGACTATGGTCGAATGATGTGCACTGAAGAAGTGCTTGAGAAGTGTGATGCACGGTTATCTCAAAATGAATACAATGAAATGAACAAAGCTCTTACGGAAGAGGATTACGAAATGCATTGAAACTGTCCAACAATGGCAAAGCTCCGGGGATAGACGGCATCCGATACGAATTTTTCAAAGCCATGGACATTGAATACAAAAAATATAAAGACAAGCCAGGCAGGGTGTTTAACATTTTGGGACTCCTGGCGGACTTATACCGCGACATTGGACAATTTGGATTATCCGATGGATGTAACTTCAACATGGGATGGTTATGTCCCGTGTTCAAAAAAGGAGACACAGGTCTCATTAGCAATTACAGGCCAATTACACTGTTGAACACAGACTACAAGCTTATGACAAAGGCTTATTCTATTCGACTAATGAATGTTGCCCCTTCTTTGATAAAACTGGACCAAGCGGGCTTCATGAAAGGGCGGAAAATTGAAGACCAGGTCAAATTAGCGAAATTTCTGCTGAGCTATGCTGAAGTTGCAGAAGAAGACGGTATACTTATTGCCCTTGACCAAGAGAAGGCTTACGATCGAATTAATCATGATTACCTTCTCCGTGTCCTAGACCAGATGCGATTCCCTCCCAAGTTTTCAAAGATAATCCGAAGTCTGTACACCGACGCCAAAACTATAGTGATGATCAATGGCGAACTCAGTGATCCATATGTCGTTACCAGGGGTGTGAGGCAGGGGACCCCCTCTCCTGCTTATTATTCAATCTGTCTATTGAACCGCTTGCATGCCTACTGCGGAAATCTGATCTTGAGGGAGTAGTCATTCCTGGAACAAATAAGACTTTAGTGGTATCACTTTTTGCTGACGACACCACAATCTACCTGAAATCCACTGACTCCATGGAGACTCTGTGGAGCACTCTACATCTCTGGTGTGCTGCATCCACTGCAAAATTCAATGAGCATAAAACAGTGCTCCTTCCTTTTGGGAGGTTCTCCTATCGGCAGAAAGTCATAGGAGAAAGACGAATCAACAGTCACTCCCCCATTGGTGACATCGACCCAACTATTAGAATTGTGCCTGATGGCAAGAGCTGCCGCATGCTAGGTGCATGGATCAGCAATAACATCCCTTATACCACACCATGGCCTTCTGTCCTAGAAAAAATTAATACTGATCTCATGCGCTGGCAAGCAACACACCCGACTCTGGAAGGGAAGTGTCACATCATTAGTATGGTAATTGGAGGTCGAACACAATACCTGACCCGAGTTCAAGGGATGCCAAAGGACATTGAGGACACACTTGAAAAATTGATACGGTCCTTCTTGTGGGACGGAAAAACAGCCAGAGTATCACTGGAGACAATGATCCTCCCAGTTGATCAAGGAGGGAAAGGAATTCTGGATATCTCCTCTCGGAACAAAGCGATTCATCTTTGGAATCTTCAATGCTATCTCATCCAACAAGACGACCGACCATTGTGGTGCTATTTTGTCGACTTCATTCTCAGAAAATACCTGGAGACTAGCTACCTAAATATCAGGCCAGGTCAAATCCTCAATATCTTCTTAAACGACATTCATTTCCCCATCCCCAGGTCAGACAGGATACCTGACGACCTGAAGGGTATGATATCTGTAGCCCAGGAGTTCAACCTCAAATTTACAGCACTCTCAATTGACCGTGATGTCCAACTGGAGATGCCGATATGGAAGCACCCTGCTATCCGCCAACCAGCTTATAAAAATACCTGCCTTCGAGATGCAGCAATTTGCCTCAGAAACCAACATGAGGTTCGGACGGTCAAAGACGCCCTCATAATAGCTACGAGGAAAACTACGGTGGCAAGACGGCCACACACAATCAACCCTAGTAGTGGCATTGCCCGTAAAAACTGTGGATGCCCGTTTGCAACAGAGATCGAAATGAACTTGATTGTGTACACCCTGGGAAATGCATTGAGACCGCCCAGACATTGATAGACTGTATAATGCCAAAGTGGAATCCGCTAGCTCCAACGGCTGACCTTTGCGACGAGCTTAAACTGACAGCAGACGAATTGGAAGCTAACCAAGGAGAGATAGAAATTGATAAACCAATGACCTATGATCCAAACTTCAGATTAGCCAGCACCAAGAAGGGCTGGCGGATCTTTCTGGGGATGATTCAATGAAGGAGATTCCGGCACGACGACAACTCCGATTGGAGCCAGTCCCTGATCAAATAACAGCCTTTATACATATCAAGGTCCTGCGTGCTGGTCAGTATGACCCTCAAATTATTGGCAAGATTCAAAATTGTTTCTGATGAGCTCAACGAGGATGCAACTGTGAACCTCACATTTGACGATCCAACCATAAAAATCAACTTCAGATCAGGGATATTGGGGGCTACCCTCACAGTGCTGCAGAAAATCCCATGCAATGCCCCCTTACTACTATGCTCTTCATCCGACTTTCTGCTCAAAACTTTGATTAAAGCGAGAACAAAATCTGAAAATGACATGTTAGACCCAAGTTTCCTGCTCTTCAAAGCAGTATTTGCAGCGCTGAATGAGCGTGTTGCACAGACACAGTTTAAGCAGACAATGATTACTTTCCCTGTAACCGCAGGCATTCATTCATACCCTCCACTGGAGGTTGATACCCAAACCGATTTGATGTTCAGCTGCCCGGGTATTCTAATCTCACAAGGCTCACAACAAATCTTTACAAAAGTCATTAAGGGCAGACACTCAGAACCGTTCAGGAAGGCAACATTTATCAACTTAGATCGTATCCGGTGCTCCGTGCATGAAGTCTCTGATTACACTCCTACCGACGAAATGATTTGGAAATCTATACGTTCCACAAATCTGAGACGACTTCACCGTGAATTATTTTGGAAGTCAATTCACAACATTTTCAGGTCGGTGACTTCTGGACACACATTGACAATCTTGAAGCTATTGCAGTCTGCCCGACATGTGGTGTCCTGGAGAGCCTTGAACACATTGCGATGGAATGTGATGCCTCAGGGGCAAAATTAATTTGGTGACTGACCGAGGACCTCTGGGCCATGAAATATTCTAACTGGCCCCCCCTCAGCTGGGGACTTATCTTGGGTTGCAACCTAGTTAAATTTAAACACTCAAATGGGAAATTGATCCCTGCTATGGGACGGTCATTTGCCATTCTGGTATCCACAGCCTGGCACACAATCTGGAACATTCGGAATGATAAGGTTCTAAAGAACCCACACCGTAACATTACAGATGTTGAGATTCACAACCGATGGCTGAAATCTGTGAATTCCGCACTAGGATGAGATCGAATCCTCACCAATAAAATGAAATTTGGTAATCTTGCGCTGAATAATGATCTTGTCCTAAGAACATGGAGTGGTCTACTAATGAACGAAGCTGCTCTGCCGGACGATTGGACTTACACAGTGGGGGTTTTAGTGGGTATACAGCCATTGACATTGAATGATCCAAGAAATGGGATAGGATAAATTTATTACGGCTGGAGTCCCACACTATGGTACTTGTGCGTAATGGCATTTCCTCCCTGGACAACTTCCCCGGCATTAACTAGATTTATCTGGTAGACCCAGCGGATGACCTTTGGAATGCTTCTGCAGACTGAATTTCATTATCCCAAACGCTCCAAAAAAAAAAAAAAAAAAAAAAAAAAAAGACAAGCCGTCACTACGCAAGTAACGTGATGTATTGACTTCGTGAGAGAGTTACTCCGGCAGCAGATTTGGATTTGGATTTTGGCTGGATTTGATCAGATTTGGATTTGAGGGTGACTGATGGTGACTTCCATCAGTCACCCACGTCTGGACCGGTCTACCGGAGTGCCATCTCGTCGGCATTGTCCCGCTGTCCCCGCCCCTTTCCGCCTCACCCGCGCTTGAAGTTGGTGACCTTGTTGTAGCAGACTAGCTGAGCAAAAGTGTTGCAACTACCTAAATACATTGTTTTGAAGAGACCCGGTCATTCAAATGTGAGCATTGGCTTGTTGGAAGCAAGTTGAAAGAGCTCGTTGTCGCCGCCGATGAGCGACGATGTTGTGTCAACGGTGTCCAGAGGTTTGTTGTTTTCCCTGATGGCTGATTCAGCCGTGATTTACATAACAGAACCAGCTCCAAATCCGATCAAATCCAGATCCAAATCCACTCCCGGAGTAACCCTGACAGATCAGTTTTAACTCTACTGCAATCACAGTTGTTAGCTTGACCCTCTTCAGATGGATCGGCACTCATCCTGCAGAGAGGCAGATCCTCCGCATTTCGAGGTTGCAGGTGCGCCCCATCCTCGAGAATTGAATCGAATTATCGCTGTATTGATTCGACGGACTTACCTTCCGCCTTTTAGTTCGAGCGCTGCAAACACCCGTTATCATCCCTGTACGCGTCAAAAAGCCCGTGTTATGCTTGGCTACTTCGAGGTAGGTAAGCGAACAATTCGGTTTAAACCCTCCTTGATTCTGGTCACTGACCTTACCTGTTTAGAGCTTGGCCTCAATCTGCTCTCCGAACGATGGATCGCACGGTTGTTCACCGCCAGGTACACCCATTTTTATTGCACGGTACGAGTTCCTAATGGTCAGCTATCCCACCGACGTTCACGAATCATTCGCCTCCGTTGTTCGCCCCTTCAGTGACATTGCAGCCCGCAACGAGTCTTTCATCGTCGGCACGGGCACAGAAATACCCATCAAAGATGATAACGCTGCACATAAACATCATGTGCCGGACTTCGTGTTCGGGAAAAACGCTGCTGGAAAATTCGGTCATTTCCAGGGCTTTATTTTGCTGAAAAACGCCTCAGGTTGCCCAGGGCTTGCCATCCGCATGCTCTGTTTTCATCGGTCTTTGCGATCAATTTTCCATCACCCTCGGAATGGCGGGGTTGCGCTGAACCAAAATTCGGTCATTTCCAGAGCTTTATTTTCCCGAAAAACGGCCTCAGATTGCCCAGAGCTTGCCACCCCCATGCTCTGTTTTCATCGGTCTTTGCGACCAATTTTCCATCACCCTGGGAATGGCGGGGTTGCGTTGAACTAGATGTCCGTGGAACGCGGTAGAACCTGATCATGTGATCGTGTTTCTAACAACAGGATGCTCTCGTTCTCGGATTTCTCGAGTGCGGCTTGAGGTCCAGCATGCTGAGGTGAATCTTCTCAGATACGACCATGGTGATTAAGGAGGCAAACCGATTTGATTGCTGCGTGAAATATAGTCAAGTTGGAGTTAGAGGATAGAGTTGCGGGCTTTGTGGTTTGACCTTCCAACATTGGGTTTGCGTGATATTACAATACCTTCTTGTATCTTCACCAATAACCCAAGCGAAAGTGGGTATCCGCCGGCCTAAACCTCGGAGCGTCACCTTGGATGCAGCATTTTAATCGCGTAGGAGCATCCCAGCTTGATCCCGCTCTCATTAATATTGCCCTCACACAGGGCATTTGAGACAAGCAACGGAAATATGGGCATAGTGTGCTTCACTTGAATGCTCTCCAAATTGCGAGCTAAGTCGGTGAAATTTCGCACTCAATTAATATTCTCAAACTTACATGACACTTCGCTACAGGATTTCAATCAAGGCGCTTATTTTGTAGACATCTAGAAATTTTAGAAATACTAAACATACAAAGGCGCGCGTACATTATTGATAGTAGCAGTGTCCGATGATGCAAACACAGTGAGAACTCACATCGAAGGTGGTAGGTTGGCCTCTAAGATAGCCTGGAATTTGTCAAAGTTGACTCTACCCCCAAGCGTATGATCGTCGATGTCCTGGTGGAACATGATTGCTGCGTTCCGTGCAGTATAGGCCTCGTTGAGCATGAAATACAAAGACCCCATCAGTGTATTGAGGCTGAGGAAGTTGGATGTCGGAGGTGGAAGAGGCGCCGAAAAAAATGACTGCTTTTCCTTCAACAACGCTTCCGTCCCAAGATGCTCCCCCACCTCGAATGGCGGAGCGTCGATCATCTTCCCGTCATGATACTGGCATAAAACCCATACCATGACGTAGAAGAGCGATTCCAGGTCAAATCGATAGAGATGAGGCGGAGGGGTACCAATCACAAGAAGGTCTCGCGCCATGTAAGGTTCGGTTCCTGTGCGCTGCTTCGACGTTGAGAGAGGCTCCGTGCCCATGACGACCGATAAATCGAAATCGTTCAGGACGCCGTAAACCTTCCCATTTATCCTGCGATACATCAGGTTATTGAGGCTGATGTCCCGGTGCATGATATCAGCCTTCTCGTATAGCCATCGATAGCCTGTCGATGGGTAAGATTCTAAATAAAAGAAGCAATAGATAGGAAAGGACAGCGTACATCTGAATATACCACGAAATGCTTCCCCCGGTTCAGCCGCGGTGGTCAGGTCCGTGATTGGATAGAGTTTTTCCTGGACGACGATGCGTAGAACCCGGAGCTCATAACCCTCCACAAAGTGATGAGAGAGATACTGCTGGGGAGAATCATCGTTGAATTCTCTCTCTTCGCAGTGCAGGAGCTTCGGGAGATGGTTTAGAACCAAGGAATCATCGAGTCTGCTGGCGAATTCGGTGGCTCGCTTCACGAGTTGGGCCTTCGCCATTCTGGTTTTCGCCGGCCAACTCCACTTCACGATCACGTCCTCCGAGTCCAGTGTTGCTTTGGAGACGCAAGTGCCGCGTCCGATGATTCCGTGGGACTGGGAGACGGTCTCTCCCAGCGTCACCACACGTCCATCGTTCAGTTTGATGACGGAACCATCGAACGCGTTAGGTAGCAGTCCCTTGGGATAAAGTTTGCTTTCGGGCGCCTTCAAAAGAGGATGATAACCCCAGTGAGAATCCCCTAGACCTGCGACGCCGTCGAGCATGGTGACGAAGCGCACAGGGTCGTCCACGAAGTTGAACGGCTCCGATTTAATGATGATGGAGCGGTCGTAGTACAACCGCTCGATGGAATCGTTCAAGGGGTGCACGATCTCGGGATGTTAGAAAGCGTTCCCACGACCACCCACCCCCCCAAAAATAGAAAGTGTTTGGTTAAGGCAAATAGCGGCGATCAACGGCACTACCTCTCGCTTTGCTTTGCTTCTTCACTACTGCCTGGACGTGTCCGCAGTACACGTCGCATAACTCCCTTCATCTCGCGTTTTTACGCGTCAAACTCGGCAATCTGTATGGCGCGTTAACTCTGTACATACTGTACATCTGCTGGAAAATACTGCACAAAATGTGGATACACTGTCTTGGGAACCATCGCGCGTGTCGCGCAACAACGGGGATCAACAGGTTTTTGAGAGGGGAGATGCTCGGGAAGGGACGAGGGAGGTTCAATGTCCGAAATGTTTGACCTACGTCAATCATGGATACGATTGGGGACCCTCACCCATGCTATCACATCAGAAAAGCACCAAGTGCCGACCAACACTCAGTGCGTGTCAATCTGTTTTTATTAGTCGAGCCTGGGCTGATAACTGAGCAGGTGTAAATAATCCGCCATCTGCGAGTACAATATGGACCGCCATCTGCAAGAGCGCCACCCGAATTGGCAGCTGACTGTTTCAAAGCAAAAACAGGACAAATTTCTCTCCAAAATTCTCATTTCCGAGACCAAAGAACTTCGCCTTGGAATTACCAACCCCATCGTGACTGACATTGCCATGCCGAGTTTGCTCCAGGATGGACCAAGGGGCCAAAAGCGTGTTCCAACCTCTCCTGCCGGTACACCATGACATCCACGTCGGTTGAGGATGTCTCACACAACTCCTCTTCCTTTTTTTTTTTTTTGGAGTGTTTGGGATAATGAGTTTCAGTCTGCAGAAGCATTCCAAAAGTCATCTGCTGGGTCTACTAGAAAGCTCTAGTTAATGCTGGGAAGTTGTCCAGGGAGGAAATGCCATTACGCACAAGTACCATAGTGTGGGACTCCAGCCTTCATAAAATTATCCTATCCCATTTCTTGAATCATTCAATCTCAATGGCTGTATACCCACTAAAACCCCCACTGTGTATGTCCAGTCATCCGGCAGCGAGTCTTCGTTCATTAGTAGACCACTCCATGTTCTTAGGACCAGATCCTTGTTCAGAGCAAGGTCACCAAATTTCAGTTTATTGGTTAGGATTTGATCTCAGCCCAGTGCGGAATTAACGGATTTCGGCCATCTATTATGAATCTCAGTATTTGTCATGTTACCGCCTGGATTCTTCAAAACTTTGGCATTCCGAATGTTCCAAATTGTGTGCCAAGCAGTAGATACCAGAATGGCGAATAATCTTCCCATTGCAGGTATAATTTTCCTGTTCGGATGTTTGAATTTAACAAGGTTACAACCCAGGATGAGGCCCCAACTGAGAGAGGGCCACATGGGGTATTTCATAGTCCAGAGTTTCTCGGTCAGTCCCCAAATTAATTTGGCACCGGAGGCATCACACTCCATTGCTATGTGCTCGAGGTTTTCAGGGACACCGCATGTTTGACAGACAGAAATCACTTCAAGATTATTGATATGTGTCCAAAAGTCACCGACTCTGAAAATGTTGTGAATTGACTTCCAGAATAATTCGCGGTGGAGTCGTCTCAAATTTGTTGAACGTATAGATTTCCAAATCATTTCGTCTGTTGGAGTGTAATCAGAAAGTTCATACACAGAGCACTGGATGCGGTCTAGATTGATGAATGTTGCCTTCCTCAGTGGTTCTGGGCGGCTGCCCTTGATGATTTTTGTAAAGATTCGCTGAGAGCCTTGTGAGATTAAAATACCAGGCAGCTGAACATTAAATCGATTTGGGTATCAACCTCCAGTGGAGGGCATAGATCAATGCCTAAGGTGACAGGGAAAGTGTTTGTTGCTTGCTTGGACTGTGTCCGTGCAACTTGCTCGTTCAGCACTTCAAATACTGCTTTGAAGAGGAAGAAATTTGGGTCTAACATGTTGTTTTCAGATTTTGATCGCTCCTTAATCAGTGTTTTGAGCAAAAAATCAGATGGGGAACATAGTAGTAAGGGGGCATTACTTGGGATTTTCTGCAACAAGGTGAGTGTAGCACCCAATATTCCCGATTTAAAGTTCATTTTTATGGTTGGGTTGTCAAATGTGAGGTGTACAGTTGCATCCTCTTCGAGCTCATCTGAAACAATTTTGAATCTTGCCATAATTTGAGGGTCATATTGACCAGCACGCATGACCTTGATATGTACAAAGGCTGTTGTTAGATCGGGGGGTGGCTCTAATTGGCCTTGTTGTCTTGCAGCGATCTCATTCATTGAATCGTCCCCAGCAAAGATGCGGAAGCCATTTTTGGCGCTGGGCAATCTGAAGTTCAGATCAGTCATTGGTTTATCAATGTCAACTTCTCCTTGGTTAGTGTCCAATTCCTCTGCTGTCAGTTTGAGATCATCGCAAAGGTCAGCCGTTGGAGCTAGTGGATTCCACTTTGGCATAATACAGTCTATCAATATCTGGGCAGTCTCAATGCATTTGCCAGGGTTTGCACAACCAAGTTCATTTCGATCCCTATTACAAGGTGGGCATCCACAATTTTTCCATGCAATGCCACTAGGATTTATGGTGTGTGGCCGCCTTGGAACCGTTGTGGTAGCGGCGGATGCCGCTAGAGGGGCTGTGTAGGCTGGTTTGGGCGGTGTTTTGGTAGATAGCAGCCATGTTTGTAGTCCCGTGACCATCCTATCTCGTCCGCAGCCCCAGAGGATCTCCGTGGCAGTGATAGCCGTCCACCGCCACTCGGTCAGCCCCCGGTCCGCCCCACCGTGGTTCTTCTTGTAGCAATTATCAAGGCATCTCGAACAGTCCTAATTTTGTGGTGATTTCTGAGGCAGGTTGCAGCATCTCGAAGGCAGGCATTTTTGTAAGCTGGATAGCGGACAGTAGGGTGCTTCCATATCGGCATCTCAAGTTGCACTTCACGGTCTATCGAGAGTTCGTCCCCCGGGCTCTGGTACTGATTTTAAATTGATTGTTTTCGTTGTTCGCCTTGCTCATTGTTCTCCTGCAAGGCTGTGAAAACGACTGCTTCGGAGGGAGTACATATCCTCGACGACTGTGAAATCACCGCATTTAAGTCATTTGTCTTCCCTAACAGTTGCATTTGGAGAGGCGCCTTGCTCGATGACCGAGGTCTGTTCCACTCTAGACTAATCTTTTGCCTTCATGAGCCCATCTTATTTTTAAGTGGACCTTCGACTCACCCAACATCAGCGGGCAAACGTGAGAGACACACTGCTCGTGATCCATGTGCCTAAATCTGACACATCTCTTGGTAGTGACTACGACATCAGCAACATCCAAGGTTTCTCCGTCGTTCGTATCCGTTTTCCATCTTTCACATTTGCTCAAGTTGATGTATCAAGCCGCAACAAATTCTCCCACCCAGTGGGTGCCCTGTCGTTACATGTACGAGTGCGGGCTGCCCTTGTGACCAGGTAAGCCTTCCGCCAAATTTATGAGCAATAAACTGATGCAGACTGTCCTGTGCAGGCATACCGCCCCGGTGACACCTCTGGAACTTGTGGAGGGACTGGACCAGTTGACCAGGCCACCAGAGTCTGTGCAAGCGCTGGCTACACCATCGTGTAAGTTGTTTGCCTCACTGTCCGCTCAAATCATTTATGGGACATGTTCTAGTTACTGCCCTTAAGTATACTAGAAGTTTTGGCGCTTAAGGCTTAACACTCAGTGCTCAGGAGCTTTAAGCCTTATGATTAATATAGTGTCCCGTATCAGTCGTGAAATCCATGAATTCCCATTCTGAATGTTGTACACTGCACTTGCGAAAGGGTGTCTGAACTTAAATGTCCGCGTTTGTCGGCAAAATACCCTCACGGTGGAAATGTTTTCAGCGGCCGCATGCACCATGTCAATGATAGTATTCACTGCGTTCCAAGCCCTATCTATCTGATCCTAGAATGTGGCCCCACATTCCCTTTTCCCTAAGGCGCAGCACCGGAATCTGGCTGCTTGCACCCACATTCTGTTTTCCCTAAGCCCTCATGACCGGAATATGGCTGCTTCCCCTTTCCTCCTTTCCTCACTGAACCCCATTTCGGCGTCTTTTACCGTCTTCACCCTCTCCTTTCCCCAATCTGGCTGCTTTTAACAAGAATGTGACTGCTTTAACAAGAATGTGGCTGCTGTAACAAGCATGTGGCTGCTTTTAACAAGATAAGCGGCTGCTCGCTCAGGAATGTGGCTGTTTTCAATCTTCTTCACTGCTCTGGTTGCTCTTGTCCTTAAAGACCACACGTCCTAAAGGAAAATCATTCAAATCGACCATCATGCGTCACACACACTCCCTGGTCCATGTTGAATTTTGGTTCAATGTCACACATCATGTCCTTGCTGGTCGGATGCAATTTCGGTCACACACCCTCGAGCAGAGTGAGGGGCGACGCAACTGTTTCTCTCAGTGACCACGTGGGGAAAGGAAAGTACACAAAAGAATCACAATACTCAATCCTGTTACGGTGGGAAAAGAAAGGCTGGCTGCAGGAATCGAACCCGCGACCTTCTGATGACGCTTGAAAATCTGTGAACATGAAGGTGACCACTGAGCTAATCAACCATCCTCAATTGTGGGAAGTGACCACTCCACATGGCTTCACTTTTCACAATGCAAGAGAGATTATTTTGATGTACACTGCTCAACAAGATTCCGTGTTCAATACACTATTTATCTTGGCCGACCTTTAGCCCAATAGTTTTTTTCGGGAAGGGTACCAAATTTTAGCCCTTGAACAGCTCTACAACATTCCTTAAATGACCTTAATGATCTGATCACTGGTTGGACCAGAAAAGGCAAAAAAAACTCGCCGAGATGCAGCGGTTTTGGGGATTTTGAAATTTTCAAACCACATCTTGTGGGTGTTATCTACTGAGCTGAAGGATGGAGGAAGAATGGATCTCCGGAACCGGAACCGGGAACCAGAGGTTCAGAGTACCGGAAAGTATATGAGAGAATAATGCAAGCACCACAGGACAGTAGGATGTGCGTACTACCAAGGCCGGTAAAAGGACTTGAGTAGAAGAGGGCGACAGGAGGAATGACCAGAGGGCGACTCAGTGCAAAGTGGAGAGCTAAGCAACTTTCATTATCAAACTGAAGTACATGGCATATGTAAGGGGCTTATATACACTGCCAATTGGGCCATTTCCATCGGCCAGGTGGGGTGACCATCATTTGGCCATGTTTATCGTCAGCCGTCACCATCCTGTCGTCCACCTGGTGGCAAGCTGGCCGGGGAGGCTGTCAACCCCGCTGGCTATCACCTTCTTGTAGTCTGGCAGCCAGCTGTATCAATCCATGGCAACCACCTTTTGTAATGCCTGACCTTGAGGCTACCGACAGCTAATCAAGAGGTTTTTGAATACCAGTGGTTGATCTTCTCAGCTCCCAATGATTTCGCTTTCAATTCACATTTGTATAGTCCATTCCAATTCATAATACATTTTGTAATTCAAAGGTATTCAATTTCCGTAAGCTCTGGATAGGCCGCAGCAACTTGTGCAACTCGGTGTAACCAATGGATCAACTTCAAGTTTCTGACAGTGTCGTTCATCACCACTGTAGCATCTTCCCAGCGGCCTTCCATTGTGAACTGAGCCAGCAATGGCGCGGAACAAGTAACACGACCTAGCAGTGCCAAAACTTCGACTTCAATAACATTTGGCAGCTGCTCTGGATTGCGACTCCCTGAAACGGCAGACCGCTGGCACTCTTCAAGAAATTTGGATGATATATCCTTCTCAAATTCAGAGACTGGGTCGCCCAGCACCTGCTCCAGAAGTGGTTTGTTGATCTGGGAAAGTTGCGGCTCCAAGTTATTGCCCCATTTGTTCAGGATAAGGAGACGAACACTGCTGCATCAGTAAAACAACATGTTTGTCTTTGGCGTCTTTGACGTCTTGGGCAAGACGCCAAAGACTCCAAAGACGCATTTTCCCCCAAGACGTGCATCTTTCGCTAGGCTAGGTACGAAGTCTTAGCCCAAGACATATGTCTTGGGAAAGACCCCCAAGATGCGACAAGTCTTCCACAAGACCCTGTCAAAGACAGCTTCAAGCAACTCAAAGATCCTTGTAAAGACTGGGAATAGGACAAAAAGATGTATATATTTCTGGCCACTCCAGGAAATGACAAGTACATACGAAAGATACCTATACATTGCATCGTTACAAGGCTAGGTCGCGTCCATGAACGGTACAAGATGTCACGATTAGATAAGATCTATCGTTCCAACGCCTATCTAAGCACCAGAGATCTAAGCACTGGATGACAAAGAGGCTATGACTAAGACCGGCCCGGCCTGAAGGATGACGACGGGATGATGTCATGATGATGTCAGAGATGACGACAGAACATGAGGACACAGCAAGGACATTAAGAACATGCGGTTAAGGGTAGTAGTAGTATATATAGATTAGTTCACACGGTTCGCTAGACAGTATAAGTAGAGTAGCTATTACACTGTCATAGTTAACCTTTTATTCCATCATCTTTTGAGATCTACTACGAGCACTACCCAATCCCTCTCTTCATACCGAGAGTGGACGCTCAGGTCTTAACTGTGACACAAGATGTGCTAAGGGAAGGAAGAAAGCAAAATCAGTAACACTCCGACAGGCAGAAAGAGAATGCACTATAAAATATCCCCTTGTGTCCCTTGCGCTTGCTGCTGGGGCACTGTCACCATCTTCACTGAAATGAAACTGAGCGGACATTGATCTGATGCTTTGAAGTACTCGAAGCCAGATGGATATTGATGTTGATTCTTCCATTTGTTTTCGTCCACAATATAGATCACCAGCGGAGCACGAGCACGAAGGGTTTGAGGCTTTAATGATTGCAGACCACGTACTCGAAGCTACTTGAATGATTTGAAGAGAGGGTTACATGGCAGGACCTTCGGTGACAATGGTTCTTGATCACCAACTTGAAGAGCAACGCCGCAGACACAATACAAGGGCAGCAGGAAGGATTGATACGGCTACAGGGAGTGGTGGGAAAACCATCGGCCTCGCGCATTGAAATCACAGAGTAGCTCCAGGAAGCTGCAGTCGAGAAGTAACAGGCACACCAGCGAGGTTGCACTTGAGTCAAGCTGCACCGAGATTGCTGGACCGTGCGCGCGGAGGGCATCGAGCGGGAGGACGGCAGCGTCGACGAGGTCGTGGGAAGGAGGGTGAAGATGTGTTGCCATCAATCGTGAAATCATGCCATCGTTTTCCTTGGCAACGTGCACCGGATAATTCCAGTGCATAGCGGAGTTTAAATGACTTGCAAATTCTTTTAAGGCTGTTGCCCAAGCTTGAAGGAGTCTCCCGGTGCCCGTGTGCCGTGATTTGCATACCATTGCTGGGATTGCCCCAGTGCCATTTAAATTAATACTTAAGGGCCCACTTGGGCTAACAACAGCGAAATGAGTCTGAGCATGCCCGAAATATGCTCAATCGCGTGTTCAACAGTAACACAAAGAAAAAACTCACATAGTTAGTAGAATGCAATTTAAGAGCATGTCTAACCAAAAAAAAAAAATGTACCAGAGGATGGAAAAAATGCCTACCAAAGACTTACAATGTCATCCGCAAGACAAAGTCATCCTAAGATGCGCCGCCAAAGACCAAAGATGTGCTTCCCAAAGACAAAGATCCGGAAAGACGTGTTTCAAAGACAAAGAGGCCAAAGACAAACATGTTGTTTTACTGATGTGGGTTGGTGATCGGCATAGAGTTTGCTGGAAAAGAGGAGTAAGTCGGTTTCTGTCATGAAGGCCAGGTGGAAGTGCAGGAGCCATGTCCGGGTCTTCCTCGGTACAGGCTTCTGAACAAGTCCGCTCAGACAGAAGTGCAGCCTCATCCTTCAGCAATTCGGCCATGAAGACTTTGTTGTCCCATCGGTTGGTCTGGGGTCCAACAATCAGAGAAGCATTCGGAGATGATGGGATGTACTCGTCTTCTGAATCGGAGTAGTATCCGGATGCTAAAGGTAAATTTAACATCCCAAATTGAATAACAGCAAGTGAGTCAAACTCACCGTCGGGGATTTTATTAGTTGATTGAGACTCCGAAAACTGAAAGTATTGTGTATCTGTTGTTTGTGAATCCAAATACCCACCCGTGCCAACCAGCTCTGCACTGTGAATCGTACTTGTAGCAAGTGAACAGCCAGCAGCACTGAAAAATGAATAACTTGCACTCTGCATGTGGAAGCCACAGAAGACAGCCTTGGCCCCTCTTCATGTGTCATCCTGGAATGAATAAAAGAGAAACAGGATGATCTTCTGTTGAAGTAATATAGGTTGTTGAACACGACGAAAGTTGTTGACGAGTGGTGGACAGCCACAGGATCTAATCCATCCTTTATCACACAGCCACAGATGTCACTCTGCTTCGACTATTTTCGTGAAATATTGAGTTGAAGGCTGCAGAACATAGACGTGCCTCCTAAAACAACTGATATGTCTCAGATGCTCCTCTAATTTATGCCCTATTTTACTAAATTACCCCCCGAAAGTTCTGAGGTTAAGGATTTGGCGCAGGCACGAAGCACGTCACAAAACTTGAAGGTGACACAGTGTGAGCGCCGAAAGCAGATTTAATTGCCTCTCGTATGAGGCGTATTTTCTATTCACTTGCTATCTAATGGCTATCTATTAGGAGGCCTCCTTGTTCTTCCTGTACGCCGAAGCCCCTGATTCTGGACTGGGTTTGCAAGTGGCCGCACTCCGTTATAATCTGAATCAGAGTCCGGCGAGTCGCCCATCAGTAAAACAACATGTTTGTCTTTGGCGTCTTTGACGTCTTGGGCAAGACTCCAAAGACTCCAAAGACACAATTTCCCCAAAGACATAGTTCTTTCGCTAGGCTAGGTACGAAGTCTTGGCCAAGACAAAAATGTCTCGGCCAAGACATTTTTGTCTTGGCCAAGACTAATAAGACAGGAGCTCTTTGGCAGGTACTACTCAGCTGGGATAAGAGTGCGCTCAAAGACATTGTCAAAGACTGTTAGTCGTCTCAAATTTAGGCTCAATTGGGCATAAAATGAATCAAAAGCGCTCGTGGATTGAAAAGAATATACAAGCAGCTAATCAGAGACTACGATGACCTCGTCATCGTCAGAAAACATGTCGTCGCCGGCCTCGGAAGCGCTGCGACTGGAACTTGCAGCACGCCGGCGACTCGGGGCATCCATATACTCCTTCGCTGCCGCCGTGATCTCATCCCAGCGCTCCGTATCCCACTTCTTTACCGACGCCAAATATTTAGTGGCGCGACGGACCAGTTTGTCCTTCTTGCCGTGGGGGTTGGGGTTTGGGATGGTGTAGTCGTCCCAATTGTCGCTCGAGAAGTAACTGGTGCGAGTTGCAGGCTTGTTGTACACGCCGGTACGCCAAAACTGTAGCGCCCACTGAACCTATTGCACAATCAGAACACCGTTCAAGGATTATATTGGACTCTTACAGCTTGAACAGCGAGGAGCAACGCTGTAATTGGGGCGGCGGTAAGTCGGGTGTACTTGGCGGGGATGGTCTCCAAGCACGACAGCTGATACGCATATACGTAGAGGATCAGGTCCGCCTGTAAGAATCCCTGGAGTCAAGCATTAGAAGAGCACGATACGGATGTAAGAATATCATACCTGTTTATCTGCACCTTCACCCCACTGCTTCCAGTGAAAGGCCATCGTATCACTCTCCTTGTGCAGCTGCAGCGCCCACTCGACGAATTCGGCGATTCCAGCGGGGGTTTTGAAGCTGAATTGGCGAGCGGCGGGGCCAGTGCCAGCAGGCAGAGTAGGATCGGCCACAGTGCCATCGACAGGCGGAATATCTGGCCCAGGATCGGGTGAGACTAGTCAGTCAAAGTAACCCGAGAAGACATGTACTCACCATCTGCATTCTCCTCCTCCTCGTCCTCGTCCTCGCCGTCATCCGTGGTGAAGAACAACTTGACGCCCTTCTCAGCCTGCGCGCCGAAGCCGTTGTGCCAGTCATGCAAGCGGTAGCCGATCTGGGTGGGTGTTGTCATCCGTAGTCCACAGAAGAGAAGGTATACACATACGAGACCGACCCAGACGTCCTTAGGCTTCACGATGTGCACACCGGCGCCGTAAACCTTGTCGACGATGGCCTGGATCTGCGCAACTGTCAATCCACCCCATGGGCTAACCGCACCGACACCTGCTTGCTCGCGGGCCAGGGGGACGACTTCGTTAGTGAATTTTTCCGCGGCATCAGGAGGAAGGTGCTTGAGAGCCCATTTGGCATCGCCGCCGCGGGCAGCCTTCCCGGTGAGCTCCTCGGGGGCGACGTGCTTGATGACGATGGGAGGCTGGAGAGAGAGGCGTCGTCAGCGATCCGAGTCGATCGGAACAGGGCGCTTACGGCGTTTGGCATTCCCTTCTTCTTCTTGCCTTTCTGCGGCTTCTCAACATGCTCCTCCTCGTCGTCGTCCAGCGCTGGCCCCCCCGGAGCGACCATCGAATCATCTTCAGGAGCAGATGCGGCGTCTTTTGCTTGGGACTTGGACCCGCGATTATCCAGTCCACTTTTTTTCTTGTTGGCCGATGTCTTCGACTTGTCTTTTTTCGCTTTCTTCCTGCCGCCGGCCGTGGATCTCCAGAAAAATTATCAAGCATTAGTTTAGATAGAACTGAATACACAAACCCGTCTCCAGCCTTGCGCTTCTGGCCAGTGGAGGGTTCTTCTACATGTGGGGTGCCTGTCGAGTCTTGAGTGGTACGAGACGCGATAACGTCGGCGCGACTGGTGGTCTTCTTTTTCTGCTTTTTCTTGGGTACATCCGCATCGCTGTCGTCGGCGTCGGCGTCGGCGTCGTCGTCCTCACCGTCGTCGTCGTTGTTCGAATCACTTTCTTCTTCCGAGTCGTCGGGTTGCTGGTATGCGTCGGAGTCATCCCCCGAGCCCGAATCGGGCTGGGGTGTCGCACCTGGGATTACAGAGAATCAATCGGCACTACTTGCGCAGAGAGCATGATCTACCAGACTCAACAACGGCAGGAATATTTGCCTTGACAGGCTTGTTGACGGGGTGATTTGCGGTAGCAGCATATGCGATGTCGTCCCGGTGCTGCTGATCCTCGAGGGCTGCGAGGCGCTTCAGCTGCTTTTTCTTGTTGAGTACCGCTAGGGCCTTGGCGGTGGCTTCGTCGTCCCGGGCTTGGGCCATTTCGGCTTTCGTGCGGCGGACCTTCTTGTCGACTCCAGCCTTGACGCCGGGACGGACATCCTTGTTCTGCGCTCGTGTCTTCAGGCCTGGCGCCTCCATGGTGGTAGGATGAAAGAAAAAAAGCCAAGTCCACGATAAGAACGAGTGCGCAAAGTGGCGCAATTTTGCGGTTTGTTGTGATAAGTGGTTCGTTGCTACGGCGCATCATATGAAAAAGCTAGCAACCATCTCACACGTGAACCCAATGATTACCGCTCTGCCCGAGGGCGCTGATCGCTTAGTCTTGTCCACAGGATTTTTTTGCGTCCTTCTCAAGTCCCTCTCCTCTCGACTTGCGCTGTAAATTCCCGGGCTGCAGGCGTTTCTTTCAGAATACATCGGGTCGTTCCAGCACTTCAATTCGGAGCATGCGCCATTCCACCAGCGTACGCCCGAGAGCTTGGACAACGATGCCCCAATGTTCTCCCCACCCGGAAGTCGCGCATCCTCCGTCCTCGGTGGGGGAGATGCCGGCGAGGCAATCACTCCTCCACCACCTCCGATTCGATATCACCCGATCTTGAATGGTGAAGCTGACCTTTGTACAAAATTGTTGCGTATATTAACAATCAAATGCAGGCCGCCCGTGCGATCACGACGGGAATTTCCTGCTGCCCAACGCACCTCCGCCGCCGCAGGAATGCCCACCACCCGATGACTTCAGTCCGTATGCCGGGCGCGAGGACTTTGAGCTTGCTGACCTTCTGTATCGACGTGTCCAAATGTCGACTGGTGCGATTGATGAACTCATGCAAAATTGGGCTGCGAGGCCCGAGTCTATGGGGATCCACCATTTGCAGACCACCATGACCTCTACAATACCATCGACGCCACGGAGCTCGGTCACGTACCCTGGGAATCATTCACTGTCTCCTACAACAAACCTCTCGCCCGAGCGATGTTACACCGTGGAAGACCCAAGAATATGTCGTCCACTTTCGAGATCCCCGCAAAGTCCTTCATCAACAACTTGCAAATCCCGACTTCAAGGCCGAAACGGATTTTGCGCCCAAACAAGTCTTTGGCGAGGGGAATAGCCGTGAATATCAAGACTTCATGTCCGGGAATTGGGCCTGGCGGCAGGCAGTGCGTGTTTCTACTTTCATTTTATTTTATTCATCTAATTGCGATGCCGTGCAGGATATCATTGTTGAGGACCCTGCCACACATGGGTCGACATTCGTCCCCATTATCCTCGGCAGCGACAAGACCACCGTCTCGGTCGCAACGGGTCAAAATGAATATTACCCGCTATATATGTCCAATGGCCTTGTCCACAACGGGGTTCGACGTGCACATCGGAATGCGGTAACCCTTATTGGCTTTCTCGCCATTCCCAAAAGTGCGCTTTACTTCCCTTTTCTTTGATGACTTATACTGATTAATGTTTATAGCCGATCACGAGAATCAAGACTCCACCGAGTTTCGCACATTCCGTCGGAACCTCTTCCATGGATCCCTCCGCCACATCCTTCAATCTCTCAAACCCGGGATGACCGTTCCCGAGGTGGCGCGGTTCGCGGATGGTCATTACCGCCGTGTTATTTATGGCCTTGGTCCGTATATCGCTGACTACCCCGAGCAGGTGCTTCTGGCCTGTGTCGTGCAAGGCTGGTGTGCAAAGTGAGTGCTAGTGTGTATCGCATACCTCTATTCAACATTCTCTGCAGGTGTACCGCGTCAAGAGAAGATCTCGATGGTCCAAGCGGCCGGCGAACTCAACTCCATACTGAAACTTTATTCAATGTCCTCGACCACGGCACAATGTGGGACCAATATGGTGTCATTCCTGATGTTCTTGTGCGTATCTTTCCTTTCTTTTCTTCTTGACTGACGGGCTGCATCTAGCCTTTCACCTGGGATTTCCCGCGGGCGGACATATACGAACTCTTGTCCCCGGACCTTTTGCACCAAGTAATCAAGGGTACTTTCAAGGACCACCTGGTTGCGTGGGTCGGTGAATACCTCGAGAATGAGCACGGTGCATCTAAGGCCAAGAAGATTATGGCAGACATCGACCGACGGTCAGTGTTTTGGAGCCGACAGTATATTATTCTCAACTCACCGTGATTCTTTTAGCATTGCGGCAGTCCCTCTGTTCCCGGGGCTTCGCAGATTTCCAGAGGGTCGGGGCTTTAAGCAATGGACGGGGGATGACTCCAAGGCGCTAATGAAGGTCAGTACACACTTAGTTTTTTGCACGTCCAACACTGATGTGTATTCCAGGTGTATCTCCCAGCCATCGAGGGCCATGTCCCTGCCCAGATGCTGCGCGCCTTCAGCGCTTTCCTCGACTTTTGTTACCTGGTCCGTCGCAACGTCGTTGATGAGGCCACCCTGAATGCTATCGATGCTGCGCTTGCTCGGTATCACCGCGAGCGTACAATCTTTGTCGAATCAGGTGTTTGCCCGAACGGCTTCTGTCTACCCCGCCAACACTCACTCACCCACTACCACTACCTGATTCAAGAATTCGGCGCTCCAAATGGACTGTGCTCTTCTATAACAGAGTCCAAACATATCAAGGCCGTCAAACAGCCATGGCGACGATCCAGCCGGTACGAAGCACTGTCCCAAATGCTGACGATCAACGACCGGCTCGACAAACTCGCGGCGGCTCGGGTGGATTTTGTGGATCGTGGAATGATGGCTGGTCCCGCCGCTCGCCCTCTTCCCACTGCTGCCCCAGCTGCGCCTCCGGCCGCAAATGAGGACGAGGACGATGACGGTGGTGCGACCGACGAGCGGAAAATCCTCGGGGAAGTCACCTTAGCGAAAACCGCCGGTAATATTTCTCTCTTCAGTGTGTACACGACCATGGCTGATACTTGGTGCAGTGCGTGGGTACCCCAAGAATCCGGATGCTCTGGCCCGCTACCTTCATCTCCCAGACCTCGTCCCTCTTGTCCGTCGCTTCCTCTGTGCGCAGGATAATCCCGACCGTGATTTCGACATCCCCCTTGCAAATATTCCTCTCGACCACTGTCCTGATGCTCCGAGTAGCATCAAGGTATTTCCTTCAGCTATAGCAAAATTCTATGCTCCGAGCGATCAATCTGGCATTGCTGGTATGCTCCGTGAGCGCATTCGGGCAGTGCGCTCTTGGCGCAGTGGGGCCCCTCGGCATGACTGTGTTTTTGTCGAGGGTGATCCGGAGCTCCCTGGCTTTCGGGGCCTCATTGCCGCCTGTGTTCTGCTCTTCATGTCCTTCAAAGATCGTGGCATCACCTATCCGTGCGCACTTGTGACGTGGTTTTCTGCCATCGGGGATGAGCCATGCCCTGATGTCGGAATGTGGATGGTAGAGCCGGATCTGAACAACCGTGGCCAGCGCATTGTGGACATTATTCATGTAGATACGATTCTCCGTGGGGCGCATCTCATTGGTATCTATGGCAATGACTTCCTTCCACGACACTTCAAATATTCTGATTCATTAGACCGTTTTAAGGCATTTTACATTAACAAGTACGCAGACCATTGTGCACACGAGATAGCTTTCTAGTTGTTATACGTTGTATTCTTGTACTAATATTATTATGTGGCTTGAAGTCTTAGACATCTTTGGTTCGGTGCGAGGTCTTGGAAGCTGGAAATTTTTCGTTAAGACTCGGCGTGTGACTGCCAAGACTAAGACGTCCTAAAACTGCAACCCAAAGACCAAAGACGCCCTCCCCCAAGACAAAGACCCAGAAAGATGTGTTCCAAAGACAAAGACGTCAAAGCAAAACATGTTGTTTTACTGATGCCGTTGCTACCACTCTCCTGCCTCTTCTGCCTTCGCTGCTTCTTTCGGGGTGGGGCCTCATGCTCGGACTCCAGTTCTGAATCGGAGGCTTCAGGCTCGCTTTCTCCATCGGATTTCTCCCTCCTTTTGGTCATTGGTCGGGATATTCTAGGGGTCGCAGTCGGGGCTGATTTCTTTTTGGCGTCCCGACTCTCCTTTGCCCGTTTCCGCTTTGGATCTTGCATACGAGGGCGTGAACCAGTGGCTGCACATGAAGCAGAACGACAGTCATGTTGAACATTGAAAAGGAATTTGATGTCCTGTCTGCATTCAGATCTGGCGAACTCAATGAAGGAACAGCAGCTTACAAGAGCAGGAATAATGAGGAAAATTGTCTCCGATTGGCATCGTGTGAGAATGGGCATCCCGAATATATCATCGCATGTAGTCGATACTTGGAATGCATCCAGGATGACAACTGCAGTCTTGCCGTTATCCAGGATGTTGTCAATTCGGCCAACAATAACCTCGCCCTGTACACAAGGATGAGGGAAGTACTGAATTGATTTCGCTTGTACTTACGGTTAACGGTGATTTTGCAAACACCCAAGAGCCCTTGCTGCATTAATCGAGTGAAGCAGCGATAACTTGTCTGCATGGATACCAAGAGGTGGACATATCAAAACTTGTGCAATTGAGTGCCTTTGCAGCATTTGTTGCATTCATCAAAATATGCGCAAGCTTGGGCTTCGGGAAGCCGGGTCTCCTCTTTGGCAGTGGAACAAGTTTCACCGAACCTACATCATAGATTAATTCCAGCTTCACATAGAGCTCGAAAGGTCGTACCTGGGACTGCAGGTTTATTTACAGTCCATCCAGCAAGCTTTTGAAGAACTGGGTGTGTATGCAGAAACCCTCGGACCCCGGTTCCAGCCCTTTCCCAGTTGCCATCGGTTGTTGGCCACCAACCACCAGTGAGGCGGTGTTTCAGGCCCTCTTGATCTGCCAGTTGAAGTGCTATATCACGGCTTTGTGCAGGGTGATTGGTGAGGATAGAACAGAAACGAAAGATGGCATTGAAGCATTCGAAAATCTCAATAGCCACACCAACTACTGGACCAAATGCCACGATATCTTCTGGGGTATGGACGAGTAGATGCAGTTTAATTTTCGAGATGATTTTGGTGGGATCAAGGACAGCAAATGCATCCAAGACATTGCCTGCTGCAATGCGAACATCATTCTATTACTTTGGCCTCAGTTTTATACACATTACACAGTTAAAAAGACGCACGCAGTATTGCTTCAGATCCCGAATCTCTGGAAACCAAATTAGTGCTGCTAGTTCACCAACTGCCCTCCAAGTAGCGAATTGTTCATCAGTAACAATGCCGTGGAAATGGAAGACATTTGTTTGGGCAATTGTCTTGAATTGGCGTCCAATCAAAGAGTTCGCATACTGCATAATATAGTTGGCTCGGATTGCATGGATAGAAAGACCATCAGTGTTTGTTGACTGCAGGCGTAGAGCATACATTTCTTTCTGAGGCGCGCTCCAGCTGGTATGCGATCCATGCCAAATATATTTCACAACCCCAAGTAGGATGGTGTGAAGTATTTCAACTGGTGTATCTTTGGTGGGATCGAAGCCTGCCACTGTTTTAGTTTGTATATCGGTTGTAGAATTGATAATACAGACCTTTCAACGTCAGAAATCCACTATAAATCCTGTCTTCATTATCCAGAGTCCATTGGATAAGTTCTTCTTGTATTTCCTTGCTGTCCCGGTTTGGATTCTCCGTCTTCTTCTCCTTGAACTTCTCGAAGAGATAGTCGATCCAGTATTGAGTGTAGGCATCCTTGATACCGGTGTCTGTCTGAGTATTCTTGATTGGCTGAGCAACTCCGGCACAGGCAAGTCCAACTTGCTTCTTGAGTTCAGCTAAGATCTTGTCTTTCGAACGTGGTGCCCCAGGCTGAAGAGATGTTAATTAAGAACTTGTACACACTCAAACAGAATCGAAAATACCTTGAAGAGCGCATGGAAACAGGCATCTGTTTCCTTCTCTTTTGTGGTTCCTCTGGTCTCGCATTTCCGACAAAAATAGTTACCCTTGGAGCCGATATGACCAGAAATTTCGCTCTGCATAGGATTATCGGATGGACCTCCATTTGCATGGATACAGAACCGTGTTGTTTCATTTGTTTCGGCATCACGAACTTTCACAGGTTCTTTGTGAGTAAGTCTATCAATTTGGGGTAAGTGAGCGATGTTCCCAATCGACAAATAAGACTGACTCTAGAACCGACTTGAACACAGTGAACTGTTCAGTAATGCTGGCATGCGGGGAAGTGGAAACAAAATGGACGTGGAATTCTTGCTGCAAAAGCATGCAAGGGAGATTTCGATGAGTCATGTACGCGTTCCAGTGTTTATTCCATGACTTGGAACGATTTCCAGAGACATAGTCCCCGAAATAATCAACAAAACTGGTGTACCAGGGGTCTCCCTCCGCAAGAGCCCGCTTGGGGTTTGGCATTCTTTGCGGGTAACCTTTTTCGATTGCATTGTCTGCGAAAATTTTAAAAAATACCAGCACACTGAACTATTAAAACTTACCTGCCCATACACCGGGTAAAGACCTTTCGAACTCCAGATCTAAATAATTCGCTTCAAGATCTCCTGCTGAGATCATGACTGTGGAATTATCAATAACAGTTGCGGTACCCTTTTAAATGAGAATTAGATATGAATATTATGAAGTTACGGATAAAATTGACGCACAATAGGATCCAGTTCCACAATAAAGGCATCAGCACAGACAGTATTGCGGTATTTGACCCAGCGAATTGGGATGACAAGTTTTCCGTTATTCATGCGAGCCAACTCGTTCACATAAAAGTGGCAGCGCTTAGCATCGTACATCGGGCTCAGATTATCGAGGTCCATGTCCTTACGCCATTTTTGTGCATGCCATATCTCGCGAATGATGCCATCCTCGGGAATCTCAGGATAGACATGAATTAACTTGCGGGTCTCCGGATTTGCCCAGTCCTGAAGTTTTCATACAGTAAGTTTTGATGCCAGCTATTACATTTGGTATGTAGCTCACCTTTGCGACGAGCGTCCGTGGATCATTCATGTGGAATATATTGCCCTTTGCAGATTTGTATTGCGTTGTGGGAACCCCACATTTCTCACGCAACTACTTCTGTACTTTGCGAAGGTGATCAAAAGATGGGACATCTTGTGCACCTCCCTCCTTGAGGATCCACAGAAATACCTTCATGAGGGAGTTTGATATATGAAGCCGCGGGAGATTATCCAATGTGTCAAGGAGAAAGAGCTATAAAAGTCATGGTGAGACATTCAATTGAGAAAAGCGTGTCTTACCATCTTGGATGAATATTGGGACCGTTCCTCGTGTCTATCCTTGTGTTCTGTGGACTCGAAACCGAGGATGTCGTCAATTTGGGGATCATCGATCGCTATGTCACAATGTCACGGGACCGTTCCTTCTTGGCGGACGTATGCTTACCCGCATTCTGCATTATTTCGGCCAAGAATTCGTCTGTATCGTCTTCCTCAAGCAGCGAGTCCGAGCAAGTCTCATCCAACACAAATCCAGTGTCGTGCCCCATGATTCCTGCATTCCAAAGGCTGTTCAATTTGCCATGCAAATCATCGTATTGGTGTTGTGATTCATCAATCCCAGGTCAAAACCAATGCTCTGCAGATCCAAATGAAGCTGGTCCCACATCTCTGTTTCAGCAACAGTTTGAACTCGAGCTGGGTGCTCCTGCAGTGGTATGTGGACATCACGCAGTCTGTTGAATTGCGCCTCAGCCTGGTGTTGCCGTTCTAGGTCCTCTTGCTGTTGTTTCTGCACTGCAGCTGTCCGAGACTTCTGGGATTCATACTGCCGAGTTGCACGGATGTGTCCATCTGAGTTGAGATGTGTTTTCTGGTTTTTCCAATCAAGCCAGAAATCTTTCCCCGTTGGTGAGTGGGTAGTACACAGCAAGCATTGGAGTCGTTTCCTATCTGCATTCAGGATGAAACCCTCTGGAACCTCTTTAGGCTTTGCTGTAGGTGCCATTCCAGCTGAAAGTGTGGAATCAGAGCTGGTGTTCTGACTGTGTTTACACTGTGCAGAACAATGTATTTTGTTTTCCCTGATTTGGCCAAGTGGCAACTTGGCGAAATGCAGCAGCGGTGGCCTATATAAAGAGAATGACAGAGGCCACCACTCAACTCTCTCCCTTCCATCTCACTTCCCTTCTTCCAAATTTCCACTATGACATCTAGAACATCTGTTCTCGGTGATGACTTCCTTCAGGAAATGCAAGCACTTTCCCGAGAGCCAAGCTCCCCTGCGCCTGTGCCACTTCGTAGCTGAAAGCGCCCACGGACCAACAGTACTGCCAGTCATGCAAGCGACGATGAAGACGATGATATCCCTGGAACCCCTCTTACCACCTCATCATCTGGCGCGACTGTCAATGGCAATGTGGCATTGGCCATCAAGAACTACACCAAGAAGCAGAAACTCCGTGGCAAGCAACAAACCCTGGTGGACACATTTATCAATGTATTTATCTCTTCTTTACATCTGTCCGTCTAGCCCACTTAATGTTGATCAGGATGTCCAAACGGTCGGCGGCGCAAAGCTTTTCATCACACTCCTTACCGTGCAAAATGACTTGCAAAGGATCATTGCGGCAGCACCTCCATATGCTGTTTCCCCAGCGCTCAAGGTATTCTGCCACCCGCCTGATAACTTCATCTGTCTTACTGTTACATTCATAGGTAAACGTCCAAAGCTATGCCACAGCGGTCCTCTTGTCACCAAAGCTCGGCATGTACAAGGGAAATATGCCGGTACCTCTCTGTGGGCGCATTGCCCTCATGGTGAGTATCTGAGGTCTGGATTTGAATGCTCGGGGCTGATACTCGCACAGCGCAAGGTGTATCTCAAAGAGGATAACACCACTTTTTGGGATGAACTCAACAAGGCGCTAGCCATCATGCACACTGCGGCAAAGGGCAATGAAGATGCACGTGATCTGTAAGTTTCCTTGATCAGTTTGTTTGGCTTGTTCCGTTCCTGAGTATGATATTAGGATGTTTGAGGGCCTCATCATGAAGGACAAGAGCCTTCATGGCAACATCAATATCGTGTATCAAGCCAGTGACGACATCCAACAAGAAGTCGATGATGTCATTGCTGCGAGCTCGGTCGACACTGCAATCACCGTGGATCTAGGTGCTGGGCAAGACGATGATGGTTCGGATGGGCCTGCAGGTGGCGTTGGCGAGGGCACTGAGTGACTACCATGATGTTTACCGCAATATATGTCTATTATATGTATATGCTCAATTTTATCGAATTTTTGGGATTCATAACGGATTGGGTGGCATCGGTGTTGTGGATAGAAATGTACCAATAATTCAGGATTTCAAATACCGAAAATTCATTCTTCTATCCATCTGGTATCAGAATTGTACAGTGGGCGATGGGTACACAGGTTGAAGGGAGAGAAGCAGCGATCAAAACACAACACAGACACCTGCAGAAAGTTCAGCCACCCAGCCGTCATTGGATATGACAAACGGCAAGCTGAGTAGATGGTCTGGGCCATTGTGTCAATATGATGGCAAGGTTTTGTGATCGGCCAAATGTGGCCATCGTTCGAGCTGACTGATTGGCGGCCCTACAGCCAAACAATGCATCAGCCTGGGCCAGTGTGGAGTGATATGATGTGAAGTCTGGCCACGAGACTTTGTTCAGCTGGCCACCAGCTGCATTTGACATGTGGCTGGCATGTGAATTTCAGGTTGTCACAACCTGGGGGAAAATTGCCGGTGTAGCTAAGTCCTAATTGTAATCCTAAAAAGGGTTAAGTCAGGTGACCTGTCGGACATAACAATAATACGAGTCATGGAGAAGTGATGTCGGAGAAAATGACAATAAGATCATGGATTATAAAGACGGATAAACGGGAAACGCTCAGTAATTCTTCATTGCGTAAAAATCCAATGATCCATACTGGGTCTAAAGATACCAGACATGAACCGGAAGGTCATGGACCAGAAAAGCATGGATATAACAGTGGGGTATGAAATTGAAGCCCTTGAAGAGCTCTACAAGATTCTTTAGTCAACCTACTGATCCGATCATTGTTAGGTCCCAAAAAAGGAAAAAGACTCGCTGAGACGGGTGATTTCGACATTTTGAAAATCTTGAAGTACCCCCTTGTGGGGTATCAAATTGTAGCCCTTGAGGAACTCTACAAGGATCACATGACTGATCACATCAACTCCCAACCTAAAAATGATAATACTTGACTGCTCCTGTAAAGTGTGGATATCTCCCCCAATTCTTATCTGTTTTCCTTGTTTGAAAGCAAAATTCTGGGTGCACAAAGCAATGGAAGCAAGTTTTGCTGTTGTTCCGCTGGGGCTGGGCCTGGGGCTGGCTGGGGCTGGGAGACTTTGGATCGCAACAGCATTTATCACGTGTACCAATCGTGGGCACGGAAACGAGTTGCCATGGTAGTACCACCATACGAGGAAACCTCTTTTTCTCTCTCCTTTTTTTTCTTATTTTATTTTATTTTTATTTTTCATTTCCCTGCAGGAAAAATTCGGGACTCAAAAAGGGTACAGCCACCCGACTTTCTCCGGGGATACAGCCACCGTTTAGCAGGCTAAAGGTCACCGAAGATAAATAGTGTTTCCGCAGTCAATAAGGCCATAACAGCTTATATCTACTCCCACATTCGTCGTTGTCAGTGTCAACAGGACCACCCTCTGCTGCTTCACCACACCTTATCGGGCACACCGACAGATGACTATCTTCTCCCTGCATTCATGCTCCGGCAGTCCGCAATGCACCGTTGGAGCCAATTTCAGACATGGGACCGTGGTTTGGTACTTGAGTGGCCTGACAGGAGCTCCCTGTCCGTTCGCACAGGCAGGGATCATGCTCGAATATGGAAAGAATGGACGGATTGGGTCCCGCTCTTCTGGACGGCCTAACTGATGGCAGATTTTGGACAGGATTTGTGTTGGGCTATGAGTGGCTGCAGAAACTGGTACCGAATTACATGGGACCTTTGCACGCAATTTTTGCACAGGAAGCTCGGAAGGCGGACTGGCAGTCCACCTCGACTTCCAAGTATGGTTCAACCCCTCTTTTCTTCACCATACTCAGCAACCCTAGGAGCTTTGCTTAATCATGGAGCGTTGAGACGTTAATCCAGGATTAAAGCAGAGATTATCAAATCCGGATGAATGCGGTTAGTGGCTTGGTGGTGGGCGGGTGTTTGAACAGAGGTTGTTTAATCCAAAGTTTAATCACCCAGTTCATTAATTTATTGAGCACCAAAAAGTCTTCCATCTAGGGGATTCGAACCCAGCCCAAATGATTATGGAATACAGAACATTAGAAGCATTAACCATTACACCAATACACAATGATGGGCTGCTGAGTATTAGCACTAACAGTGGTCCACAGGCATGGGCCGGTGTCCAATTTTCTCCAAGTCGAACTTGGATGCAAGACACCTTGACACTGAAGTTATTTTGGCATAGCTACAGTCCTGCGTGGCCTGGTTGACCACTGAGAACACCCACCACAAGAAATTGAAGTCTGATATATCAGTCTAACAAGTACTTTGTCATCTTCAGTGTATTCTTTCAAAGATGGTGTCCCTTTTAATCATCCATGAAGTTCGTGTTTAATCTTTGTTTAATCCTGATTAATCCTTGTTTAATCCTTATTAATCCTTGTTGAATCCCGACACTGCCCGATTTGGTGAATCCATTTCACCTGATCATTGCTGAAACCTTTGCGGAGTGTACATTTGACTGCTGTCTTCAAATTCTGTAATCCTCCCTCAATACATAGGAATGGAGAAATACTTGACAATTGACACAGCAGCCGACTCATATTAGACAGGATTGAAGAGCACCTACAATTTAACCCCAATATAATATAACATCGATTACATATACCAATATCAATGTGGAAGGCATGACTGAATGATTTCAATGTAGCACCAGTTCAAGATTGCCTTAGCACAACCTGAATGTTCACAATGTCTTGAGTACTGTTGGGTTGAGACAGTTGTGGGTGTAAAATGTGAAGTTAAGTCCGGAGTGTATTTGGCCCCATACCTCCTCCTCCAGAGTGACAGTACCCATGGGCTCTTTGGTGTAGTGGTCTAAGTAATGTCACTGTTTATCTCCGGCCAAGCTTGTGGTCTTGGGTTCGAACCTGGGGGGTGAGGGTCTTTTTGTCTAGGGGCCTGTTTAAACAGCTCCTTAATCTTTAATCAGGGTCAACTTCGGCGCAAGCGACGCCACACAACGGCCGCGGATTAAACAGAGCTCCTAGGGTTACCGAAGTGCCGCCCGCCTGTCAAGCCTGCAGCCCAATTAATCCGGATTCAATAATCCCTGCTTTCATCCCAGATTAACGTTCCAACGGCTGCGGATTAAACCAAGCTCCTATGGATTCTTCCATACTGACCCAAGTATGTCCAGAATTAGGCTCGTCACCAGCCTCTGCGTTGAGTAACAAGAGCACAGAGTTGTCTACAAGTGATTTCAGGTCACTCGGACAAAAACTGAGAAAGAGAAAAAAAATGTGACAATGGTTACTCGAACGCAGAGGCTGGGAGAACTTGAGTACTGAAAAAGGCCAATAGAATTCACGTGACGATTCAATCTGACTTAGTGCAATTTTCGAGTTGTGAAATTTTCACGGACAGGGAGAATGTCAAAGGCAGATCCGTCCTTGTGGACCGCCATCCGCGCCAAAACACGCCGACATGCAGACTTCCCGAAGCTAATGGGACTCTGGCTCGCCCATTCGCACACCCCGCAACTGTCTCTTTCGCTGCACGGAGACCTCGGCCCAGCGGTGCGCGATGCAATGCATGAAAATGCGCATTGGGTGCGGGATCTAGAGCTGTACCTTCCGTCCCATCATCTCGAGATGTCCTTCCCCACCCTAAAAAAATTGACCCTTGGTTCACGGTCGAGCATTAATTACGGGGACTCGGGAGAGTTTGACCCCTTCAATGTCTTGGACTGTGTCACCATGATGTGCGGTGCACCGGATCTTGATGGGTGCACGCTCGATTCGGCCCAGTACCGAGAATATTCGACTCCCATATCTATCTCGAACCATCCACGCCTCAGAGATCTCTGTGCGCCAGCTCGAGCTGCCCGCCCTAGAAAGACTCGACATCTCCAACTTCGACATCACTCACATATTCAAAAATACAGCGCCGGCCAGCACAGCTTTGGAACAACTGTTGTTCTCCCCGACTTTTTATTTCCTTGCGGGATGTAGAATTTAGTTACAACTTCGAGGATGTTTTGTGATTCCCTGACAAAAAATGTTACTTCCCCTCCAAAACAGCAGAAAACCCCGGAAACACACGAAAAAACCTGGGATTGATTGTAAGTGCCATCTGACCGCCATATCGCCCGTGCTACGCTACGGAATTAATGTTGAACTACATCTCATTAGCAGGTCGCCGAAATTAACCAGACTTGAGATTTCGTGAAAAAGGTTAATAAAATTATGAGGCCGATATTTTGAACAAACTGAAGATGCCGCTCGTCGTCAACCTTCGGTTGACTCCTCGCGGTCTCGTGGACAGTTGCCAAGTTCTGATTCTTGGGAAATAAAAGTCATGTGGTGGTAATTTTACCGCTAGATGTTGTGCAACCTCGATGGGAGCTGTAGAATTCCCCGCCTTCCACTCATGATTCATCCCTACCTTTCATCATTGTAATTTCTTGCCCCCAAATATCCCTCTGTTCATACTGACTAAGTGGGCCAACATTTGTTTCATGCCAAAACACTCTATGAACTTTCTACTGTCCAGAGATCAAGTTACCTCTGCACTGATAATTCTACCAGGAACTCTTTGTTCTGTTGTCCCTGCCCGCCTTCATCTCTGCAACCTGCCTCAAAGCTATCTGCACCCCTCTCAAACTTTCATTCTATTTCCAGTGTATTCTGCCAGTGGGAAATCTGGGGTTGCACTTCAGTGGAAGAGTCGAGACGTGATCTTAGTTATAAATAGAAATTCAACAGTTGGGAGAGAATTGAACATTTGGTTGGAGAACTGGAGCAGATGGCGTCGTTTGGAGCTCTTGGACAACATTTGTGCACAAAATTTTGCGATCTGTGGCTGGGATTGGTGGAAAATTGGTGTGCGCCATCACGGGTCAAGAATCTCGGCTGTAGCGGCAGAAATGGATTGAACAGGCTGGTTTGGGCCCTTCCGACCACCGTATGACTCAGACTGACCGATATATCCGAACATGGGACATGGAGTTGTGTCGCAGCGAACAACTGAGATGTGCCCCATAGGTAGCATTACACAGCACGGTTATTTCCTTCACCGTCCTGCTTGCGGTTGAATCCCCTCCCAGCACCAGAGCCGGGACTCTGCAAGCATCATGTCTCTGTCTGAGGACCGCAAAGCGGCAACCGAATCTCTGCACAGAACTCGCGCGACCGCCGGAAGTCTAAGGCCCAGTTGTCATTGTCGGAAAAATCGAAAACGGCATGTTTGGCCATCTCAGGCCTTGTAAGGCCTAATAAGGCCGTCAGGAAAAAAGACGCTTATAAGCTTTAAATATGTACCATATGGCAAAATATGGCCTAGCAAGGCTGAAAATGGGTCTGAAATCAATGACTTAGGAATGCCTGAAAATTGTAGTTTTAAGTTTAGGCTATGGTTTTATCACGCATGAAACTACTGGTTTCAGGGGATGCGCTGAAGCCAAGAGTTTCAGCATACACTTTCAGCACAGTTGAATCTTATTGTTTCGGGGGATGAAGTCATGAGTTTTGGTATACATTTCGGCACAGTTGAATCTTATTGTTTCAGTTGATAGACTGAAATTACAGCTGAAACTGCTAATTTCAGCCACTTACATCTGAAAGATTTCATACCGACCGAAACCACTCCTGAGACTCACAGTTTTGGTGCACTCTGAAAACAAGTCCAAAACCAGGAGATTCAGAATATCTGGAAATGAACTTTAATCTCTAAGTTTCTGCCACAATTTCACCCCCTGGAGGCTGGGTAAAATCCGAGTGAACAATGAACGGGTTTTCTGAGTCATAGAGAGGTCCGCTCTCCCCTGCCGAAAAATTAATGAGGCGCTGGAGAATGAGTTAAACTTCCTCTCGTTCAAGTATCCTTTGGCTGGAGACAAGAGTGCGGTTCGTCGGTTTACTGTCTTCAGCAATTCCGCAAGAGTACAATTCTGTTCCGACAGAGCACGATTCTGTTTCTCTAATCGCGCTCGAACCTCCTCAAGGGAGAGGCGTAATGCCTCGTTCTGTATGCGTCACAGGTCAAGAGGATCCTTTTCGCTCTCCTGAAGACGCTTCAATTCAACCGGAAATACCTCCTTCATCCACTTTTGAACATCCAGTGTTCGCTCTAAGGTGTAAGACCTTAACCGCTCTAAGGCTTAGTAAGGCCTTAGAGTAAGCTTTAGAGATCCTCAGATTTTTTTTCCATCCCTTAGAGGCCTTAAGACGGCCGGCCGATTTTTTCCGGCCTGCATCAGACTGGTGCAGATCAATTTTTTCTTCCATTCCTTTCCTCAACACTGCGTACTCTGAGATGTCTGGCACTCCTAACATTCTGATTTCTGACAACTCTCAGAACTGTGAGCGTGCATTTTCCATGTTGAAAGCAAGGCCGACACACCCTAGGAGGAAAATCTCAGTCTTGCAACAAATAAGAGTGTGTGTACCATGACACTGGAAAGAAAGAAATCTGACTCCCGGATTCAGGTTGGTGCGGCTCTGGTCAAGCTTAATGTTGATGTTGGGAAACACTTGGGAGAGAAAGCAAGTGTTGTTCATGGTGGCTGTAGCCAGGGCCGGGGAGCGAGGAATCGCCGAGGACGCAGAGATGACGGGGAATAGACTAAGGAGTCGTGGGAAAAATGCGCTTAAGGCCTTAAATTGAGGGCTTAGCTTAGGCTTTAGCCCTTAGTAGACCTTAGGGACTTTCAAAACTGCCATTAAGGCCTTAAGGGCGAACACTGTGAACATCTGATCGTTGCAGGGCTGGAAGTCGAAGCAATGCGGATTTCGGCCATTCCGCCAGGACTTGTTGATTGCCCAGACGAGGATGGATAGGAAGACCTCGGTTGTGGTTGGACAGTACTTGAGGATGCGGAGGAGGTAGGCCTCAAGTGAGATGGTGGGCAGGTGGTCGGTGTCGAAGAGGATGCGGGAGTTGGGGTCAGCAAAGGTGGTGCGGAATGCAGTGGTGAGTGTTCGCAACATGGGAGGTTCTGCGGGGACTAACGTCGCACTGGTGTGGACTGTAAACGGGGGTGCTGTGGGTAGAGCAGAGCAGAGCTTATCATTTTCTGCCACCATATGGGCAACGACGGCAGCGAGGCAATGAAGGAACCTATGGGAGGGATATGAACGCAGATCAAATGGCGATGGGGATAGGACTGTTCCAGAAGGCACTGAGGCCATGGAGTAAGATGAGGTGGGCTGGTGGGAGACGTCTTTGGACATTGTGACAAAAGCCAGCAGCACAAAGAGTGACAGGTGCCCCAAGATTGTCAGTGTTTGACAAGCACATGACAAATTGGCTCCCTCTGTATGTTGTGGCCTTTGTTGCCTTGTCCAAGACGTCCCCCACCAACACACCTCATCTCCCGCGATAGTCCCTGTGGTCAAGCTGCTGGTCCCCAGTTCCGTCCATTAACATCGAAAGACATAATACTCAGACGGCACAATAAGGTGAACGGCCATATAATTATTGTCCTGAAAGATATAATATAATACTACGACACTGTGCAAGTGGGCGACTTCCCGTAAGATTTAAATAATCCAGCGCAATTTCCGGGTGCTTTTGAGGGTGCCAGTGATGGGATTGATGGACAAGATATTCATGCCACTCGTGTTTCCCGTAAGAAAAATATATATCTTCAATTGATTGATGGGCACATAAGTCCGTCATACCAGACCAGAACTACACTATATTGGTGTGGAGTGTAGCCTACTGCAAGGTACAGGGAGAGGGTAAGAAGGAAAAAGGCCAAGAGAAGAAAAAGAGATGAGATGAGAAGTCGGCAAATTTCACCCGGAAGTTGTCGTATCATCAGGAAAATGTTTTTGAGCTGGCGCGTCTGGCGCCAGGCCTGCCAACAGCGCCAGCACGCCAGAATCGCAGCTGGCGACATAAAAAGATAGACGGCGCCAGAACCTATTGTGGCGCCAGAATCGCACCAGAATATGTTTTGGTGCCAGAACACGGCGCCGTTTGCTGTTGTTACATTCCACTCGGAGGGCTCGCAAAGCAAAGAATGAAGCTAAAATGGATATATTCATGTGCAGGGCTATCGTGGGGTGCGTATAGTACTCGTGTCAACGGCACTCGGACCTCTCTTGGCTCTCCAACACATGTATGTGATGTGATGAGCTCTTGGACTCCTCCTGCCAGCGCTTACTCGGCGAACGCTCATAGCGTCTTGTACTAGTTGTAGATTTGAGAAGGCAGGTCAGCAACGTAAGTAGAAAGCACGGGTACATTTGACATACCGTGTATCCACTTGCTCCCTTCCCCCTTCCCCGCGCATAGCGGCTAGCCGTATACTGTCGCGCATCGCTTCGTGATATGGCACACAGAGGGATACGAACCTCTGACTGGATCATTAGTATATATGCACATCGAGAGCCAAAGACGACACACCTAGGCAACTGTCTTCAATGATACCAACATTGTTGTGTGGATAGAGTCAAGGCCGTGGTATCATGGGTGCGCTGCTGAAGTTGTCAGCGTGGCAAAGTCAAGGAAGGTAAAGGCGTACCTTTATGGAATGAAGAACTGTGGAGGGCCGTCAGTAGAGTGCGACGAATGTATGCTATGTAAAGGCCACAGGTGGCTGAGAGTGCGAAACAATGCACAAATAGAAGTGAGAAGAGGACAGTGAGAGGAGTGAGAGGTATGTAGATAGCCAGGAGAAACCAGAGCCCCAGGGAAGCAAGCCGCAAGCAAAAGTGAGGTATATCTTGCGGATCCAGCGAGGGGAGGCCAAAGGGTTTGAACAGGGCGCAGACCGAGAGCCAGTGGGGTCCTGACAGATAGATGACAGGCTTGAGGGCCTTGACACGTTGAGATGAGCAGTACAACGAGAGGACATGGAAACAACATGGGAGGAAAGAGCAAGAGACGCGATGGTGGTTGGCATCAACATCACGCAATATCAACAGCACGTGCGTCGGAGTTTGAAAGACTTAGAAACTTTTGTGGAAAGCTCAATCTCTTTTTTTTTTTTTTTTTTTTTTTTTTTTTTGAAGCGTTTGGGATAATGAAATTCGAACTAAAAGGCGGAAGGTAAGTCCGTCGAATCAATACAGCGATAATTCGATTCAATTCTCGAGGATGGGGCGCACCTGCAACCTCGAAATGCGGAGGATCTGCCTCTCTGCAGGATGAGTGCCGATCCATCTGAAGAGGGTCAAGCTAACAACTGTGATTGCAGTAGAGTTAAAACTGATCTGTCAGGGTTACTCCGGGAGTGGATTTGGATCTGGATTTGATCGGATTTGGAGCTGGTTCTGTTATGTAAATCACGGCTGAATCAGCCATCAGGGAAAACAACAAACCTCTGGACACCGTTGACACAACATCGTCGCTCATCGGCGGCGACAACGAGCTCTTTCAACTTGCTTCCAACAAGCCAATGCTCACATTTGAATGACCGGGTTTCTTCAAAACAATGTATTTAGGTAGTTGCAACACTTTTGCTCAGCTAGTCTGCTACAACAAGGTCACCAACTTCAAGCGCGGGTGAGGCGGAAAGGGGCGGGGACAGCGGGACAATGCCGACGAGATGGCACTCCGGTAGACCGGTCCAGACGTGGGTGACTGATGGAAGTCACCATCAGTCACCCTCAAATCCAAATCTGATCAAATCCAGCCAAAATCCAAATCCAAATCTGCTGCCGGAGTAACTCTCTCACGAAGTCAATACATCACGTTACTTGCGTAGTGACGGCTTGTCTTTTTTTTTTTTTTTTTTTTTTTTTGGAGCGTTTGGGATAATGAAATTCAGTCTGCAGAAGCATTCCAAAGGTCATCCGCTGGGTCTACCAGATAAATCTAGTTAATGCCGGGGAAGTTGTCCAGGGAGGAAATGCCATTACGCACAAGTACCATAGTGTGGGACTCCAGCCGTAATAAATTTTATCCTATCCCATTTCTTGGATCATTCAATGTCAATGGCTGTATACCCACTAAAACCCCCACTGTGTAAGTCCAATCGTCCGGCAGAGCAGCTTCGTTCATTAGTAGACCACTCCATGTTCTTAGGACAAGATCATTATTCAGCGCAAGATTACCAAATTTCATTTTATTGGTGAGGATTCGATCTCATCCTAGTGCGGAATTCACAGATTTCAGCCATCGGTTGTGAATCTCAACATCTGTAATGTTACGGTGTGGGTTCTTTAGAACCTTATCATTCCGAATGTTCCAGATTGTGTGCCAGGCTGTGGATACCAGAATGGCAAATGACCGTCCCATAGCAGGGATCAATTTCCCATTTGAGTGTTTAAATTTAACTAGGTTGCAACCCAAGATAAGTCCCCAGCTGAGGGGGGGCCAGTTAGAATATTTCATGGCCCAGAGGTCCTCGGTCAGTCACCAAATTAATTTTGCCCCTGAGGCATCACATTCCATCGCAATGTGTTCAAGGCTCTCCAGGACACCACATGTCGGGCAGACTGCAATAGCTTCAAGATTGTCAATGTGTGTCCAGAAGTCACCGACCCTGAAAATGTTGTGAATTGACTTCCAAAATAATTCACGGTGAAGTCGTCTCAGATTTGTGGAACGTATAGATTTCCAAATCATTTCGTCGGTAGGAGTGTAATCAGAGACTTCATGCACGGAGCACCGGATACGATCTAAGTTGATAAATGTTGCCTTCCTGAACGGTTCTGAGTGTCTGCCCTTAATGACTTTTGTAAAGATTTGTTGTGAGCCTTGTGAGATTAGAATACCCGGGCAGCTGAACATCAAATCGGTTTGGGTATCAACCTCCAGTGGAGGGTATGAATGAATGCCTGCGGTTACAGGGAAAGTAATCATTGTCTGCTTAAACTGTGTCTGTGCAACACGCTCATTCAGCGCTGCAAATACTGCTTTGAAGAGCAGGAAACTTGGGTCTAACATGTCATTTTCAGATTTTGTTCTCGCTTTAATCAAAGTTTTGAGCAGAAAGTCGGATGAAGAGCATAGTAGTAAGGGGGCATTGCATGGGATTTTCTGCAGCACTGTGAGGGTAGCCCCCAATATCCCTGATCTGAAGTTGATTTTTATGGTTGGATCGTCAAATGTGAGGTTCACAGTTGCATCCTCGTTGAGCTCATCAGAAACAATTTTGAATCTTGCAATAATTTGAGGGTCATACTGACCAGCACGCAGGACCTTGATATGTATAAAGGCTGTTATTTGATCAGGGACTGGCTCCAATCGGAGTTGTCGTCGTGCCGGAATCTCCTTCATTGAATCATCCCCAGAAAAGATCCGCCAGCCCTTCTTGGTGCTGGCTAATCTGAAGTTTGGATCATAGGTCATTGGTTTATCAATTTCTATCTCTCCTTGGTTAGCTTCCAATTCGTCTGCTGTCAGTTTAAGCTCGTCGCAAAGGTCAGCCGTTGGAGCTAGCGGATTCCACTTTGGCATTATACAGTCTATCAATGTCTGGGCGGTCTCAATGCATTTCCCAGGGTGTACACAATCAAGTTCATTTCGATCTCTGTTGCAAGACGGGCATCCACAGTTTTTACGGGCAATGCCACTACTAGGGTTGATTGTGTGTGGCCGTCTTGCCACCGTAGTTTTCCTCGTAGCTATTATGAGGGCGTCTTTGACCGTCCGAACCTCATGTTGGTTTCTGAGGCAAATTGCTGCATCTCGAAGGCAGGTATTTTTATAAGCTGGTTGGCAGTGGAGACCACGCGGGATCTCTGGGGCCAGAGAGGAGCCAACGGCGCTCGCAGCGGGTGGGTGGAAGCGGAGGAAAACCCAATATATGACTAAGCTACGACAGGAGAACCTAATACGACCAAACCAAAGCCCGACACGCTCGGCCACACCACAGTCACCCCCCTCCAAAAAACGTCCGAGGGAAGTGAGGACGGGCACGACCCCGCGCCATCAAGCTAACCAAAAGAATCCCGCAAAGAATAGTCAACAAACACGTTCGCAAAATCCGCAATCACTGGATTCAGGAAATCCGCGAAGACAGGCTCGAGTGCGACAAACTCGACCAGCATGCACAGGAAAACAAGCTGATCCCCGGGGAGTTCCATGATAATGTTCTTGCGCTTGTTGCCCGCGTAGGGTCCCCAAACAAGGTCAAAAGGTCCTCGGAAGCATCAGCACGGCGCTTCTGGCCTGCGCACGCGAGAGCAAGGCTGGATTGGACTGGACCATACGAGGTGTGTGCAGGAAAGGTGGGGGCGATGGGGGCAATTACGGGAGGAGGAACGTGGTCCGCCGGGCATGGACAAAGGACGGGTGCCAGCATATCGACTGGAGGGACGTAGTCTGGGTGGATCGGGTCGTCACAGTGCAACGGCAGTAGCTAGAGGAGATCGACGGGACGTAGTGAAAGACCGGGCGGCCGAGGGCTGGGCGGCGGCGGTGGCAGCGGCGGCGCTGGAACCTCGCGTGGTGCTGGAGTCCTCAGCACATGGATTGGGGCGGACAGTGGTGGTAGCAGCGGCAGCGGAATGTGCAGAACAGGGTTCGTCTTGGGCAACAATCGCGGGAACGGGCGACGCTGGGGGAGAAGGCGGTGGTTGCGGCGCCGAATTGTGCGCCAAGGGTGGGCTGACACGCTGCGGAGGGCAGAGAAATCATGCGGGGGAAGGGTCAAGGGGACAGCGCGTGCAGAGGCGGACGGGGGGTCAGGCGGATCGTCAGCCCAGCAAGAACGTGGGGTAGTGTCGACTGGGGAAGGAGGTGGCGTGTCATCGGCCGTGGAAGGGAGCAGGCCCGACGCATGATACATCGGGTGGTCGCGACCGAGTCCAAGAGGGAACAGCCATGAATTGGGTACAGCAGGGGCAGGGGATATGGGTACAGAGTTGAGGGTGCTCACAGATTGCACAGCTGCTGCTCCCTCCTCTTCCAGTAATTGCCTTCTCTCTGCCTCTCTCCTCACCCTTTGTCTGGCCCAGGGTTTTGGCATCCTGCCACGTCACGTGCGAGTGTCGAAGAAGAAAGATGAAGGTGCGTGAAAAACACGTTAGAAGCGAGGAAGCGGCACCAGGAGGAGCCGAGAGTCGAGGAGAGGAAGGTAGGTTAGAAAAAAAAAAGCCGAGAAATCTGCTAGGAGCAGGAGGGAGAGGATCTGTCGAGGCGCTGCTCGGATGCTCTGGAAACCAGTGGGGGTCACTCGTCCGCGCTGGGACCTTTCTCGTCACGGAGTGGGGCGTGGGAAGTGCGAGGAACACTCTTGTCACCAAATGGAGACCACACGGGATCTCTGGGGCCGGAGAGGAGCCAACGGGGCTTGCAGCGGGTGGGTGGAAGCGGAGGAAAACCCAATATATGACTAAGCTACGACAGGAGAACCTAATACGACCAAACCAAAGCCCGACACGCTCGGCCACACCACAGCGGATAGCAGGGTGCTTCCATATCGGCATCTCCAGTTGGACATCACGGTCAATTGAGAGTGCTGTAAATTTGAGGTTGAACTCCTGGGCTACAGATATCATACCCTTCAGGTCGTCAGGTATCCTGTCTGACCTGGGGATGGGGAAATGAATGTCGTTTAAGAAGATATTGAGGATTTGACCTGGCCTGATATTTAGGTAGCTAGTCTCCAGGTATTTTCTGAGAATGAAGTCGACAAAATAGCACCACAATGGTCGGTCGTCTTGTTGGATGAGATAGCATTGAAGATTCCAAAGATGAATCGCTTTGTTCCGAGAGGAGATATCCAGAATTCCTTTCCCTCCTTGATCAACTGGGAGGATCATTGTCTCCAGTGATACTCTGGCTGTTTTTCCGTCCCACAAGAAGGACCGTATCAATTTTTCAAGTGTGTCCTCAATGTCCTTTGGCATCCCTTGAACTCGGGTCAGGTATTGTGTTCGACCTCCAATTACCATACTAATGATGTGACACTTCCCTTCCAGAGTCGGGTGTGTTGCTTGCCAGCGCATGAGATCAGTATTAATTTTTTCTAGGACAGAAGGCCATGGTGTGGTATAAGGGATGTTATTGCCGATCCATGCACCTAGCATGCGGCAGCTCTTGCCATCAGGCACAATTCTAATAGTTGGGTCGATGTCACCAATGGGGGAGTGACTGTTGATTCGTCTTTCTCCTATGACTTTCTGCCGATAGGAGAACCTCCCAAAAGGAAGGAGCACTGTTTTATGCTCATTGAATTTTGCAGTGGATGCAGCACACCAGAGATGTAGAGTGCTCCACAGAGTCTCCATGGAGTCAGTGGATTTCAGGTAGATTGTGGTGTCGTCAGCAAAAAGTGATACCACTAAAGTCTTATTTGTTCCAGGAATGACTACTCCCTCAAGATCAGATTTCCGCAGTAGGCATGCAAGCGGTTCAATAGACAGATTGAATAATAAGCAGGAGAGGGGGTCCCCCTGCCTCACACCCCTGGTAACGACATATGGATCACTGAGTTCGCCATTGATCATCACTATAGTTTTGGCGTCGGTGTACAGACTTCGGATTATCTTTGAAAACTTGGGAGGGAATCGCATCTGGTCTAGGACACGGAGAAGGTAATCATGATTAATTCGATCGTAAGCCTTCTCTTGGTCAAGGGCAATAAGTATACCGTCTTCTTCTGCAACTTCAGCATAGCTCAGCAGAAATTTCGCTAATTTGACCTGGTCTTCAATTTTCCGCCCTTTCATGAAGCCCGCTTGGTCCAGTTTTATCAAAGAAGGGGCAACATTCATTAGTCGAATAGAATAAGCCTTTGTCATAAGCTTGTAGTCTGTGTTCAACAGTGTAATTGGCCTGTAATTGCTAATGAGACCTGTGTCTCCTTTTTTGAACACGGGACATAACCATCCCATGTTGAAGTTACATCCATCGGATAATCCAAATTGTCCAATGTCGCGGTATAAGTCCGCCAGGAGTCCCAAAATGTTAAACACCCTGCCTGGCTTGTCTTTATATTTTTTGTATTCAATGTCCATGGCTTTGAAAAATTCGTATCGGATGCCGTCTATCCCCGGAGCTTTGCCATTGTTGGACAGTTTCAATGCATTTCGTAATCCTCTTCCGTAAGAGCTTTGTTCATTTCATTGTATTCATTTTGAGATAACCGTGCATCACACTTCTCAAGCACTTCTTCAGTGCACATCATTCGACCATAGTCGTCGTTGGAAACATCAACATATTGTATTGCCTCGTGGTAATCCCGGGCCATCTTGGCCATTCGTTTTGGACGAGTTTCGAAGCAGGGTACAGTTGAATCATTCTCTTTTGTCTTAAATTCGTTTATAGTGTTCCTCAGGTGGTACTCCTTGGTGGAACGAGTCCAATAGTCAGTCTTCAGGCTTTCACCCTCAATGTCATACCGAGCCTCTGACTGAGCCTTTTGACGGTCGGCTTCTTCTCTAAGGTAGGTTTCAATCTTTGCCTCTAGGTGCAGAATTGCGAGATGTTTGTCCTCAGTAGGCATATCTGCATCATTGATAACAAGGTTTTTCTGTGCCGTCCAGGTGCGGAGCTGGCGGGTTCTTCCTTTGACCAAGCGGGAGCATTTTTTACCTTCTGCAGTAAGGTCAATCTTGAATTTGTGCCAAAGGCTTTGGATGTTCTTCTGGGTTTGCTGTTCAGTACGGTTCAACTCTTCCAGCTCCTCTGCGAGCTTCTTTGAACGGATAGAAATGTAGTTCATAAATCTTGGTGTTTTAAAGAGATAAATAGGTAAGTTCCAAATTCCTGGCCCATACTCCTCATCTGGCCGGCATGCCAATTGGACAGAAATCAAATGGTGGTCACTGGCGATTAAACTAGGTTCAATTGACCAATTTCGATATCGTTTAAAACGGTCTACCGGTACATATTATCAGAGACTGGGTACCTGGCCACCTTAGCATTTTTGGCCTTGCAAATGCACATATAGCGAGGTGGATATGGGTTTATAGGCTCACAAAGGAAGGTATGCATCCTGCGAGGGAGTAGTGATATTTTTCATGAATTCAGATGGAGATTCCATGGCTCAGTGATTTTTTTCTTCCCGCGGTATCCCAAAAGGGCTTAGACGGGGTAGCTGGCCACCGTGCTGTATCGGTCGTTCGCACTCGTTCTGCTCACCCCAGTGCATCCCAAATTATCGAATGGATTCAAATGAATTATTAAATACACTAAAATGGACATCTGAGGTATATGGGGACTCTAAGAAATTTCCGTCCCAATTAAGGAGAATAGGTGAAATCGGTATCTGGACTAAATGGTGCACCCTACACAGCCCAGTGTACATTTATGACCCCAACCCAAGGCTAGACAGATAAATACGATGTATTCAAGTATATCTCATCGCATGTTATGTACTCCATATGCAGACACCCCTCAAAGAAAATCCTTCTTTTCGTGCCCACGAAATTGGGTGAATTTGAAGGATACCCTGCTGTGACTGGGAAGCAGCCAGGTTAAAAACCCAGTGATGGTCAAACAATACATTTCAACTGATCTTGAAGGCGAGTGTCAAGTTCTGGGTCCATGGCACACGCAGGGGCTTCGTCATGACGGTGGCCAAATTGCACCACCAGGGATCAGGCGGTGAAGTTCTTGGAGGATCCAGGAGGGAAGGAGGAACCATTTTTGCATATGAGATAAGCGGAGGTCGATTTTTCGGACTAAGGGATGCAAACGAGCCCCCAAACTTGTGAATCGCTGCGGAATTGGTGGAGAAATGAGTGAAAGACGCGCGCCAAAGGCGTTCGGAGATAAGAAATGATGCTCTCACGCCCTCATCCCGATCAGAAACGGAGCACAGCCGTTGATCGGCCGCTTAACTCGTGTCCAAATTTGACGTACGGCATCCTCATAGGTTGTACTGTACCCCATAGGCACCAAAACACCCAAATTGTACATCATACAAGCTTCTATTATGCAAGTGGCCAGCTACCTAGTGTGGCCAGGTACCCAGTCGCAGATAATAGATCCGGTCAAGACGTGAACCAGATACATGTGTCTCATTCGTGGTTAAAATGGTGCGTTTTTGGAAGCAAGTGTATTCGTTCGCATCAGGAAATGTTGTACGCCAACCATCTTGCATGCAGAATATTTCAAGTAGTTACTGTAGTACAGCAAAAGTCAATTCAAATTTCAAAGCGAGCTTACCGAAGGCCGTAAGACCAGGCCTTTTGTGCGGTGTACCATTGAAGAATTTGGCGGCGCATTCAAGAACTGTCGAGTGCCAGGATCCTACAAGATCAAAACAATAAAATATAATCACAACTCATCTTGAGAACAAGGGCAGAAAAGTAAGCCAAAAGGAACGCAAAGATAAATTCAATTCAAAGAGGCTGAGAGACCTGGAACAGCGAAATGTGGCCAACCCACATCCATTCCACCCCGACATCGACCTTTTGACCGAAAATTGCGGGCCATGGGTGCCGGTCAGAGCAGCAAGTGAATAGGGAAAGTGCTCTCAGCTGTGGAGCAGAGCACTGGGTCTGCCGAGTATCGACAGCAAGTGGAAAATGGCAGGAGAAAGGCTCACTTGAAAGAGGGATCTCACAAGGCATCGAAGTCGAAGCGAGAAGGGAAGGCCAGCGGATCGACATCTAGGTATATGTGTGCTTCGTCGTAATTGCCAGAGGGTGGGTGGTTCAGAAAGTCCATCTCGGAGAGAGGCGGCTCACCATACGGGTAATCATCTTCCTCCTCGGAGGCAGATTCTGGGAGTACTGGTTCGGATTCTGAGTCTTTGTCCAGCAGCTCAGCCAGTTTTTGATCTCCAGAGGGCAAGGTTCATACACTATTAAGAAAAGAATGTCTCATCGCAAATCGTCTCGAGTCAAGCACAAAGATTCAGAGACACCAAGCTGTACACCGCTCTCGAACTTTCCTCCTGTGCAGTGGACCGCATAGGAGATTCTATCTATCTTATCCGAGAACCTGGATCCAGGTTCTTTTTCTTTAAGCTTTTCTTTAAGCTCAATTTCTCTAAAATAAATAGAGAACCTGGGTGTTTAATACAGAACTTGGGTGGGAACTAGGGTGTTTAATAGAGAACTAGGGTGAGAACCTGGGTTTAGTGCAGAACCTGGGTGAGAACCTGGATTTAATAGAGAACCTGGGTTTAATAGAGAACCTGGGTGTTTAGTACAGAACCTGGGTTTAGTACAGAACCTGGGTGAGTACCTAGGCCAGAACCTGGGTTTAATAGAGAACCTGGGTGAGAACCTGGATTTTGGACATGACCTGGCTTCTTGTTCAGTCTCCACTGCTCTGAAAGAACACTACAGGACTTGGGTTTTGTCACTCTCGGTTCTCTATGGAACCCAGGTTCTCTATTAAACCCAGGTTCTCACCCATGTTCTGTACTAAACCAAGGGTCTGTACTAAACACCCAGGTTCTCTATTAAATCAGGTTCTCACCCAGGTTCTGCACTAAACCCAGGTTCTCACCCTAGTTCTCTATTAAACACCCTAGTTCTCACCCAGGTTCTGTATTAAACACCCAGGTTCTCTATTTATTTTAGAGAAATTGAGCTTAAAGAAAAAGAACCTGGATCCAGGTTCTCGGATAAGATAGATAGGTAAGTGGAGCTAAATTGAGGTCACCAGATCGAATTTTGCAAAAGTACGCCATTTTGCAAAAGGGGGCAAACGATAGTATAATCCGCATGCGACGATTTAATTTCAAACTTGCCCTGCGCCGCATCCTAATTTCTACCTCCGCACGCAGCTCTAGGGGCGTCCCCGCGGAAACTATCGGACAGGAGCGATTCCGGCATCTCGGCACGGTGGCCACGCGCACTGTGTCCCGCAACTTCTGCGCTCCCACACACGTCCCTCCACACCATGACGGCCAGCGAAGTCCTTCACCTGCAAGAGCTTTGCGATTATATTACGGACTGTCATGAATCCTCCGCGGATCTCAAGTCCTGGGCTCTGGTCTCTCCGACCCTCACTTCTTCTGCGCAGCGCCATCTGTTCCACGACATCATATTCAATCGAGGCTGTTCAGGTATCGGCGATTTGCCAACCGGCAATGTCGATGAAGTACGTCCATGCAGGCGGTTCTGCTCCATCGTGAAGGCTTCTCCCCACCTGTTACCGCTAGTGCGCCGCCTCCGGGCCAGTCTCGAAGACGACGTGGTCAAAGAGTTGTCCTGGGTGAGGTTTCCCAACCTCCAGGACGTCGTTCTGCATAGACGAACTGAGACTCTGATCAAGAAAAAGACATTAGTAGCCGCGGGGAGGATCATAGGCCTTCCATCGATTCGTCGGGTCGGACTAATCGGGCCGACCTTTCGCGACATGCAGGATTTGAGGTGGCTTTTCGATCATTGGCCCACCCAACTCGAAGCTCTTCTACTGCATGAGGTGCGCATTAAGGCCTCCTCAGACGAGCGGGGACTCTCCGCCCCCCTCCAGCGCGCCACCATAAAGCAATTACACCTATCTGGACTCAACGGGCCCCCGCCGCTGCTCAGTCCCATGTGCCCGTTCGATATATCTGCGCTACAGGATATCGAGTACCCCATTGTCAAGCGGATGCAATCCATAACTGCACTCCTCAACCGTGGACGGTCAACCATCACCCGGCTAAAAGCCCATGGCGGTGCGTGTATCTATCCCCGACTATTGAATGAGTTCCTGGCTCGATAATGTTGGTTCCTCAGCTCTAAACGATACCCATATCGCCACGGTTGCGCGCCTCACTGCCCTGACCCACCTCGCGATCAATGATGACGACCTCGCAGCCGTCGGGAGGCTCCTAGGGGCTCTGTCCTCATCCAACCTCCTAGAGGTTCTCAGCCTCGATATCGCATACACAGGGCAATTGGGGATGCCTCCCCTCAACAATCTCCGCGCCGCCGTGATGGGGACGCCCCTTCCCTCGCTCCGCCAACTCGAGATTCGTGTGTGCCCCCTTTTTCCCCAGACGGACGGCGTCGACCCGCGAAGCCTGATCCGGACCGCGTTGGCGGAGTTCGACGCGATGGGTCGACTCAGCGTGGTAGTGTTGCCAGTGCTTCACGTTCGAATTGAGTTTTGACTCAGCTCAGCTCGACGATGTTCCGCAACTTGATAGGGTCGACTTGTGGGTTTTGATCACGTTTGGCAGGAATCCAGCGAGGGGAAACAAATTTGAAAATCGACTCGAGGAGGGAATACTACATAGGACAGCCACTCACACCGTTTCTGTCGATGAATCATAGGTTTCTTTAGGAAAGCCCTCGGTGTATGCAATTTCGTACTTGCTTGAACGTGTTGGATGGAAATTTATGTGACGTACGAACGAGCCAGTCACGATCTTCGCCACTTGATAGCTGGCGGCACAACCTGGCCAGTTGCTTCCGTCACGCCCAGGTATTCAAGGGTTCTGGGGGAGAGCCAAACTTATTGCGGGAAACGATGGGCCACGTTGTATCCCCGATAAGAGCGTTGTATGGAGCGCTTCACTTAGTGACCGCCTCTATATGACAGCCGCCAAATCGGCCGAAGGCTGAATTTTTTATTTATTGTGTACCTCTTTGGGCCGTTTTGGGCGACCATTTTCTACCTAATTCAGTAATACATTGTTTGAAGGCGATCCCTGGCAAATTTTGATTTTTTTTTTTTGGCACAACCTTGCTCTCCACTGCAATATGGGACGGAAAAAGAAGAGCCACATAGATACAGCAGCTCGTGCGCGTGCGGCCAGACACGTCTCTCGCGAAATTGTCTCGGACCAGTCAGATCCCATCCCGGCGACCGAAATAGACGAAGAATTGCCACCCGCACCCGAGGTGACAGATTGCCACCCGGATTTTCTGGACATTCCGGTGTGGGATGACGACTCGGACGATGACTATGACTGTGGATACAATGGAGGAGTCAACACATATTTTTCCGGCGATGAATATGATCCAGAGGGCGATGCCGATTCAGATTTCACAGATTCAGAGCTCTCTGACTTTGACGAGGAAATTCTGGAAGCCCTCAAGGTTGAGCTGGCTTCCCTCGCAAAACCTGGGACTGTATTTGAGGCACTTGGAAAGTCGACATCAAAAAAGGAGCGGAAAAAGGCGGAGGCAAATCTTGGGTACAGTGGCAATTCCGAAAGGACCAAATCCCGGCAGGCAAAGCAGGCCCGTGAACGCCAAACCCAGCGTGAAGAATTCCAAAATTCGTGAGTGCATTGAACTCTCTCATATTTCATATCCTTATATCCCACTCGTAGTGCCGACCCACAGATGATCATGATGCGCAAGATGTTTTTGGCGCCACCAGCACCACCAGTCCCCCCTCTGCCGCAGCTCGAGACGGCACTAGCAGCCATACCAGCGGACCTATCCCCAGCAGAGCTTGTTGATTATTTTTCCGACAACTCCAGCAACGAGTCCGAGGAGGATAGTGGCAGTGATGCAGATAATGAGAAGGAGGAAGGGAGTTCAAATGGGGTCAGTCGACGGTTGCCTGATGCTCCCCCTCTCAAGCGCCGTAAATTGGAGACTCCCATACGTGAACAACGCCGACAGAAACAAGCCAAACGTCTCAAAGATTTGGAGACGGCGTTGGATGACATCAAGAAGCTTATAAAGTCGAAGAAAACCGAATTCGATGCCGGTCGAAACAGCCTCCAGGAGTACCGCGCCAGAGCGATTCAGAGTTATTTGGTGATGGTCGTCACACACGGACGGTTGACTGTCGAAGCATCGGAGCGAGCCGCGGAGAGCCAAGGGTTTGCGGCGAAATGGGGTGGACGTTTGGTGCAACAGTGGACACGTGTTTGGATCAAAGAGCGAAAGCTTCCAAAGTCGCGAAAAGGCAAGTCCCCTTCGCCTCCCCCACTATGACATCACGTGGTCACTTTCCCAGCACGTGTTAGTCAGTGCGATGACATTGTTCACACTGAGTTCTGCAAGTTCATTGTCCATTTAAGTCATTTTCTTAGTTTCATTTACTGAAAAAAAAGAGAATGCATATTTACAGATCCATTTCAATTATTTCCTTAGTGAATTTAAGTTACAAAAGCCTTAAGAAAGGTCAGGTTGACAATGGACATGTTCTAAATTAAGTCCTTTGCAGAGACAATTTACACATCTGCTACATCAACTTAAAGGCAAATTTTCTGTCATTTTTTGCTTAGTAGTCTTATATATGCATCTAGTAGTACAGTACAGCAACATTGATGCTATAATAAACCTTCAGATATAGATTACTGCCAGCTGATTTCTGTAGTGGGAGAGGAGAAAACGCAGGTGAAAAGGAACAGGATCTTACACATACGCTAAATGGAAAGGGGGAAAACGGAATAGAGAATGGGGTAGAAAAAGAAAAATATCAGTGCGCTCCTCCGGTTCGAACCCTAGCAACATGGAGAAGTTAGATAATTATGTGCCTGGTCATCCAACCACTAGAGCACTGTGACCTTACTCTTTTGCGCAAACATTACGTTATGACACGCTCGCACTCTCGGCGAAGAGCGGCGGCATTGGTCAGCATTTGTCCACTTTAGGCAATGTCATAGTGGGGGAGGCGTTGGCCAGCTCGAAAAGGCCGACACGCCAAGGTTTATTCATTGCTCAATGACCCAACAATTAAAGCCAAGCTTCGCACCTTTGTTCGCTCCAAGAAATGGTCCATGGATCCTGTGAAACTTGCCGAGTTCACCAAAGGCACCCTTATTCCGCTAGTGTTGCCGGGGTTCGGTTAGGTTCGGGTTTTTTCGAAAATTTCCGAACCCTGAACCGAACCCACGCCGAACCTAGGGTTCGGTTCTTACGGGTTCAGTCCCGGTTCAGAACCGGTTCGAACCCCAACGAACCTGTAAATTTTCCGAAGACACTGGTGGGTTCCTGGAACTTACATGAGGTCCTATTGGGTGTAGAGTGCATGGTATGCGGTTGGATCACACAGGTACTTGTTCAAGTCTTGTTTTACAGGCCCAAATGTCTATCTTTCCCGGTGATGTGACATTGCAAATTGGATTTCGGGTGTTGCCGGGAGGTGCCTGTGATCTATACCCAATAAATCACTCACACATTCCAACATGAACATCATCCAGCAGGTTAATGCGGGTGTCACGTACCGTGACATCGGACTCCCTCGGCCTCCGAGAATCACCGAATCGTAACGTCCCCATTCTTATTGGCTACTTCATTCACCATATGCTCAAGACTCCCTATGATTCACTATGACTTTCTTCGTCGGCGTCCTCGGCCTTCCGACGTCCGCCGACACAGCATTGACTTACATTGACTCTTACATACTCATTCCCATCGCGGAGCCTCTCGGCCTCCGATGATTAATTACACTATGATATCATTTAAATAGCTCGATGTACTCTTGCTTCTAGTCAGTTTGAATATCAACTAAGTTTCCCTCTTCTCAGTCCGCATCCTCTCGGTCTTCCGTTCTCCTCCGAAATTGGACACCGGGTGTAGAGAAGGGTGCAGCGCACGAGCTGAAGCCAAGTCCACTCCCTCCGTCGGTCCCCGAGTCGGACCTCTGTCCGGCCTCCGATAGGACTTCACACTTATCCACGAAGTCCCCCTTGTGATGTTCCTCCTTTATCGTTCACATAAAGCTATTGTCTTGACAGGACCCTCCGCGGACCCCGATGGGCCCCGACGGAATCTGGTACTTGACAGTATATTCAAACTCACTCCTCTTACGCCCACCCGTTTATGGCTTTGGACCTCAACACACAAATCCAACAAAGAAACGAATGTGCCTTTCAGCAACTTGCACGACTCGCGGTTACTCCTCCAGAAATCACCGAGCAGCACCGACAACAGGATCAGGCTATTCGGGACTCCCGCGTCAACTACAGCGTGGGCCTTCGAGACATAGCCAGCCAAAATATTCAATCATCTTTTGTCACTCTGCAAAGCGCTCACATTGCTGGCAGTATGACTTCCACACAAACCCTTCCTTCCCAAACCTGCATTCCCACTTCACATAATCCCTTCGATTCGATCTCGCAAACCGGTGGACCCCGATCAGGCAGAAATAGCCTGGTACAGATAGATGAAGAATCGGACGAGGAAGACCACCCTTGGACTCTGATCTCCTCTCGGGAAAACCGTCGGCCTCCGACCCCCTCTAGGGAGCCGGAAGAACGCGAACGTCCTCGAAGATCGTCAAACAACCCATTCCATGATATTGTTGGTGGAGGTGGCGGAAGCGGTGGAGGTGGTGGCAAAGGTGACGGTCCGAGGGGCAGCGGGGGCCGACACAGTCGATCCTCAACCCCCGACCGGAACCCGTTCAACAACCCCACCTTGTTTTTTACATCCCTCACCCAAGCCATGTCTCAGGGTATTGGCAACGCACTTAATCAACGCGATACTTCCAACGACAAGACTCGGTCCCGAGTTCGGGATCCCGAGACGTTCGATGGGAAAGACGCCGAGAAACTCCGAACCTTCCTTTTCCAGGGCATTCTGAACTTCTGCGATTGCCTGTTGGCATTCGTCCGCGATCAGCAGAAGGTCAACTACATGATCTCCTACCTTACTGGAGATGCCCTCGGATGATGGCTTAACGATTACAACAGCTTTGTTTCAGAGCTCCAACTCAATTTCGGCACCTACGATCCCCGACAGGACGCCGAGAACGAGATAGTTGCTCTACGTATGGGCGACGGACAACAGATCCAGAAGTATCTGGTCCGCTTCAATAAGCTCTCACAGCTTACAGGCTGGAACTCCGTCGCTCTCCGAAAGGTCTTTTATGATGGACTTCCCGAGCGTATTCAGCTCAAACTCCGTGATCTTCCCGGCGGGAAACCCGATTCCCTTGATGTCCTCAAGATCTCTGCTCAATCCATCAACACCTCCCATTGGGAATGGCAGAAGGAGCAGTGATTTCGGCATTCTCGGGCCCCGCTGGCGAAAACCGGAACCTCTGACAATTCAAAGTCGAGCCACTCAGGCAACTCTGGCAATCATCCCACTCCCAACAACGCCAATAGCGATTCCAAGAAAAAGAAGCAGAAGGGAGGCAGGGGGAATGGAGGGAACTCCGGTGGATCCCCCGCTCAAACTTCGACTTCTACGACTTCGGAGAAGCCTTGGGCAAAGATGCTGGGATCCGACGGCAAACTCCTTCCTGCCGAGAAAGCCCGTCGGCTCGCCGAGAACCTGTGCCTGCTTTGCGGAGGAAAGGCCACCGCAGTGACGCCTGTCCCAAGAAGAAGGTGTTCGGATGTGCTGCTTCCACTTCGGGAACCGCGGCAACTCTGACTACTGCATCCCAGTCAGGAAACTAAGTAGCAACTCTCGGAAGTCCATGTGGCCCGAGGGTCGCGAAGACATCCCCGATCGCACCCCCGACTCTTTTTTACGACTTAATGCCTCTGGCCTCACAGACCCAAATTCCTTATGCCCATTCCTGCAGTCTCCGCAGATTCCGTCGGACTTCCGAGCCCTCATAGACTCCGGTTCGTCCGATTGTTTTGCAGACCCTGTATTTTGTACGACCAATAATCTCACAAGTGTTTCTATTCCTCCGATCGGCCTCCGTCTGTTTGATGGGTCCTCCAGGACCATCATCTCTGAAATTGTTCGTCTCGACGTTCGGTTCCCTTCGGGTGACACAACTCCGGTTGAATTCTATGTCACCACCTTGGATTCTGCTTGCTCTGTCGTCCTGGGACACAACTGGCTGACCCGCTACAATCCGTTGATTGACTGGGTTTCGGGCCAAATATCTTTCCGCTCACCTGGCTCTGCAATTCCACCTTCGGCTCCATCCGAAGGCCTTCCGTCGGCTTCCGCCGGCTCCATCCCTCCCGTAGGGGAGCCCTCTGTCGCTCCTCCGGCTGACGCCAAACCTCCGTCGGTCTCCTTGATAGGAGCAGCTGCCTTCGCCAGTATTCTACGCAGCGAAGGTAGTCAATTATTCCGTCTAGGCCTCTCAGAGGTCCTAGGACGTTCATCTGATACTTCCTCGGCTCCGGACTTGTCCGGACTTCCGTCGGAGTATCATGAGTTTGCTGATGTCTTTTCGGCTTCCGAGTCGGAAAAATTAGCGCCTCATCGGCCATACGATCTCAAGATCGAACTAGAGGACGGGCCATCACCTCCGCCCGGTCCTATATACTCCCTTTCTCAGCTAGAATTGGCGGCCCTCCGAGATTTCCTTGACAAGAATCTTAGTAATGGCTTCATTCGACAATCTACTTTGCCGCACGGCGCTCCGATCCTCTTCGTTAAGAAGAAGTCTGGCGAGCTTCGGCTCTGTGTAGACTTCCGAGCACTTAATCGCATCACTCGGAAGGATCGGTACCCGCTACCGCTCATCTCGGACCTCCGCTACCGCTCATCTCGGACCTCCTTGACGCCGGTCGTAGCGCTAAGGTCTTCACTAAAATTGACCTTAAACATGTGTATCATCTCGTCCGGATCACCGACGGCGATGAATGGAAAACAACATTCCGGACTCGCTATGGTTCCTTTGAGTGGCTGGTGATGCCTGAAGGCCTTACCAACGCTCCTGCGGCTTTTCAACGTTTCATGAATGACCTCTTTTCGGATCTCCTCGACATCACCGTCGTGGTATACCTGGACGACATCCTCATCTATTCGGAGGACCCGTTGGAACACCGACAGCACGTTCGGGAAGTACTTCGGCGCCTTCGGAAAGCTGGTCTATTTGCTTCCCTCAAAAAGTGCGTTTTCAACGTGGAAACTGTTGAATTCCTCGGATACATCCTATCACCGGAAGGACTTACAATGGACAACTCCAAAATCGAGGTCATTCGGGAATGGCCGGAGCCCCGAAAAGTCAAGGATGTGCAATCATTCCTTGGCTTTGCCAATTTCTATCGTCACTTTATTGCGAACTATTCAGACATCGTCGTGCCGCTGACACGGCTTACTCGGAAGTCCGAACCCTGGATTTGGTCCCCTATATGCCAGGAAGCCTTTGATACCCTTAAGCATGCTTTCACCACTGCTCCGATTCTTACGCATTGGGTTCCAGGCGCGCAACTTACTCTGGAAACCGACGCATCCGACTACGCCATTGCGGCGATTCTCTCCATAACATCGCCGGACAGAGAAATCTGCCCAGTCACATTTCATTCTCGGACCCTTTCGGTCCCCGAGCTCAATTACGACACTCATGACAAGGAACTTCTGGCCGTTTTCAAGGCCTTCCGAGTCTGGCGCCGATATCTGGAGGGAGCAGTCCCACCAATTGACGTGGTCACTGACCACAAGAATCTGGAGTATTTTGCGACTACGAAACTCTTGACCCGCTGGCAAGCTCGGTGGTCCGAGTATCTGTCGCCTTTTAATTTCATCCTTCGGTTCTGACCGGGACGCCTCGGAGGCAAGCCCGATGCTCTTACTAGACGATGGGACGTCTACCCTAAAGAGGGGGATAGTGGCTACGCCAGTGCAAATCCGCATAATTTCCGACCAGTATTCACTCAGCATCAGATTGGTGCGTCCCTTCGCGCATCCGCGCTTTGGACCCCGGCGCTCCGAGCTGTTCACATTATGGACATTGATCAACTTCATGCGGACATCCGAGATGCCCTACCTTCTGACCCTTCTGCCTCACGACATCTTAATGACGCCTCGGACCCCCAATGGGTAACCCGAGATGGACTTCTCTATCACGATGGACGTATCTACGTCCCGGACGCCGCGGAACTCCGACTTCGGGTTCTTCTCGACAAACACGATCATCTACTTGCTGGTCATTGGGGACAAAACAAGACCCTTGCCTTGGTCTGACAGGAATATGTGTGGCCCGGACTCCGAGACTTTGTTAAAAGTTACGTCCGATCATGCATTTCTTGCAAACGCGGCAAATACACTCACCATAGACCCTACGGACTCCTTCGGCAACTCCCGGTCCCCGAGCGGCCTTGGGACTCGATTTCTATGGACTTCATTGAACAGCTACCTATGTCCGACGGCTATACTAGCATCCTCGTCATTGTCGACCGCCTGTCCAAGATGGGACTCTTTATTCCCTGTCACGGCAAAATCTCGGTGTCCGAGTTAGCCCACTTATTCGTCCTTCACGTTTTCTCCAAGCATGGAGTCCCGAGCCATGTCACCTCTGACCGGGGCACCGAGTTTGTTAACCATTTCTTCCGTTCCTTGGGAGAAGCGCTCAATATGCATCTACACTTCACCGCTGGATACCATCCTTCCGCCGACGGACAGACCGAGCGCGTCAACCAGACCTTGAAACAATACATCCGGATGTACTGCAATTACCAGCAGAACAACTGGGCTGCACTTCTCCCTCTAGGCGAGTTCTCCTACAACAACACTCCTAATGAAACTACCAGAGTATCTCCTTTCTTCGCCAACAAGGGCTATCACCCATCGGTTACCGTGCATCCTGAGCGGGATATTACCTCCGCTCGGGCCCGAGACTTCATCACGGACTTGGATGCTCTACACCAAGAGCTTCGCACTCAGATGGCCGCTGCACAGAAGCGCTATCAGGGACCCGCAGACAAGCGGAAAACCGCGGACCCGAAGATCTCTATCGGAGACGAGGTATACATCAATGCTTTCGGCTTCCGAACGGCGCGTCCGACTAGAAAATTCTCGGAACTCTACTATGGTCCGTTTGAAGTTATTGCCCAGCCCGGACCCGCTTCCTTCACCGTTAAACTTCCCCAAGACATGCGTCAAATTCACCCCGTCTTCCATGTCTCTCAACTCGAGCCCTCACATCCAAATACTATACCAGGTCGAGAACGGCCTCCGCCGGCCCCGATCGAGATAGAAGGGGACCTCGAGTATGAAATCGCAGAGATATTGGACAGCAAAATCGATCGGCGCCGTCGGCCTCCGCTAGTCTACCTTGTTCGCTGGGACGGCTACGCTGGAACAGCGGAGGAGACATCTTGGCTACAAGCCGATGAACTTGCCCATGCAGCAGATCTTGTTGAAGAATTTCATGCCAAACATCCTAACCGTCCTGGTCCGTCATAACATCGGACTCCGATGGCCACCGATGCGACTCGTTTATGATGTCTCGCACAGGTTTTTACGCAATGAAGGTCTTCTGAGTGTTTTCCTTTTAAAAACCCTTTTTCTTCCTTATGTTACTTATCACACGTTTTACAACTCAAAAAAGGAATTTCAGTTCTATACTACAAAAAGGACAGTTTTAGGCGGACCCACTCGGCCCCGCCTCGTCGGGTCCCGGCCCTTTCGACCCCCCGCTCGGCCCCGACCCGGACTCCCCTTCCTTTCCTTTCACGGGCGTCTTGACGAAGTTCCCGTTTTCGTCCCACTCGGGCTCCGGTGTCAACATGTGCGGGGCGGCGACTGCCCACAGCTCTGGATGCACAACTTGCATCCAGGCGCTTCCCAACGTTACAATGTTCCGGAGGGCGCGAGATGTCACCTCCGCGGCATCCGAGCTGTCGACGACAGCCCCCATGATGCCGAGGAGGCTGCTCTCGGCCCTCCGGTGGTGCTTGATGTTTTCATCGGCCCCCTTCTTGTCTTGCACTGCTCGGCCCCATCGATCCTTCTCCGCTCCCTCGGCCCCTGACGTCAGGAGATCCACCAGGGCCTCCAACGCGGCCCCGACGGACTCCGACGCCACCTCTGCCACACCAGAGGTGAAGCTGCACTTCACCTTACTGGCGTGGCAGCGGCCGCAAGCGCGGCCCTTGGCACGACGGAGGCACTGCGCACCAACTTGGCGGCAGTGCGAACACTAAACTGAAGTTAGTACCGACGGCTACCGGGAGCGGACGACTTACCTTGGTGGGGAACTCTTCCCCGTTTTTTTTGCTTCTTGGCCAATGGCCCCGACTCGGCACCCGAGTCGGGGCCCTCCTCCTCCTCGACGGACCTCGCCCTGCTCTTCCCCTTCAGCTTGGCCTTCTCGGCCTCCGCTGCCTCGGCCCTCTTGACTTCCGCCTGCTTCCGCTTCCTCTCAGCCTTTTCGGCCGCCCGTTTTGCCACCTCCACCCGTTCGGCCTCCACCTCTCGGCCTCCGCGGCTGCCCGACGGGCCGCCTCCTCCTCCTTTCTGCGCCTCCTTGTCGCCGCGCGCAGACGGTGGCGGAGGGCAGCCTCTCCCTCCGACCACTCCTCGGCCTCGGATTGCCGTGCGTTTTCAACGCGGGCGTGGTACTCGTCAGCTGTCTCGTTGGCGTTGCGGGGCATTGCGGGTAGTGCGGGTAGTAGGGTGTGGGGTACGTGGTGATGGTTGTTGACAAGATGTGGAAAAAAAAAATCGCTTTCACATCACGTGCTACTGTACAGTTGCTGCGGAAGTGTTCGGGCGATCGGAATCGGCCCCAACTCCATTCCACTGACGCAGATTCCCAGCACCTCATGGGTTCGGTGCTAAGTGGGGGATACTGTCACGTACCGTGACATCGGACTCCCTCGGCCTCCGAGAATCACCGAATTGTAACGTCCCCATTCTTATTGGCTACTTCATTCATCATATGCTCAAGACTTCCTATGATTCACTATGACTTTCTTCGTCAGCGTCCTCGGCCTTCCGACGTCCGCCGACACAGCATTGACTTACATTGACTCTTACATACTCATTCCCATTGTGGAGCCTCTCGGCCTCCGATGATTAATTACACTACGATATCATTTAAATAGCTCGATGTACTCTTGCTTCTAGTCAGTTTGAATATCAACTAAGTTTCCCTCTTCTCAGTCCGCATCCTCTCGGTCTTCCGTTCTCCTCCGAAATTGGACACCGGGTGTAGAGAAGGGCACAGCGCACGAGCTGAAGCCAAGTCCACTCCCTCCGTCGGTCCCCGAGTCGGACCTCTGTCCGGCCTCCGATAGGACTTCACACTTATCCACGAAGTCCCCATTGTGATGTTCCTCCTTTATCGTTCACATAAAGCTATTGTCTTGACAGGACCCTCGCGGACCCCGACGGGCCCGACGGACTCTGGTACTTGACAGCGGGTTACTTGAGGTTTAAAGTCGAAAATCAACTCTGAATCCGTAGTAAATACCCTTCAAAAGCTTCAGGTTCGAACAGGTTCGAACCGGTTCGACCAGGTTCGCAAAAAATCAACAATCCCCGAACCTCGAACTGCACCTGAGGTTCGGTTCGGGTTCGGTTCAGGTTCGGAAGAGGTTCTGAACCTAACCACGGCAACACTAATTCCCGCAGCTGCCGACAAGTACTTGCGCCGAATTGTCCAGGACGAAATGCCCCGTGGATTGAAAAAATACTGTACGGACATGTAGGGAGGCAACGGTCACGGTCCGATGAGGTCCGTTGTGTTGCCTAAATTCCTACGGGTCACGGTCACGGCGAGGTCCATTGCCTTCAAAAAATCGTGACATATTAGCGGGACAAATAAAAATAAAAATAATCACCTAGGAAAAATGAATAAAAGACAAGCTATGCCATTAGATTAGCCCATAAAAGAACAGAACTCCTTGGGAAAGCAATTTACAGTGGGTTTTTGGCCTAGAAAATTGGCCCTCCGTTGCCTTTTTTGGCAACAGTCCTGGTCACAATAGGGTTCGTTGCCTAAAAAATAGGCAACGGACGTGTCACGGTCCTGGGGGCCGTTGCCTCCCTACATGTCCATACAGTACATGGAACTTGAGCTCTTTCCTCGCCTTCACCTCAAGGTTGGGACCAAGGGCATCTCTCTCAGCACCGCGCGCCGCTGGCTCCACCGTGAGGGCTTCAAATACACCGGGCATAAAAAGGGACTATATTTTGACGGGCACGATCGTCCGGATGTTGTCGCATATCGCCAAAATGAGTTTCTGCCAGCAATGCAGGAACATATGAGACGGCTTGTCCGTTACGTCGTCGGGGACGTTGAGAAAGAACTTATTATTCCCCGCGATAATTATGTTGAAACCCGGCTCGTCATGGTCTCGCATGATGAAATGACGGTTCAAGCCCACGATGCGGCACCGAAGTCCTGGGTTTTTGAAGACCAACATGCACTTCGCAAAAAGGGGGTTGGACGCGGGCTTCACAGAAGCGATATTATCTGTTCAACCCATGGTCATATCCCCGAGGCTGGCGAAGAACTCGAATACGGCAAAAACTATGACGGGTATTGGACCGGCGAGCTTTTCTGCAAGCAACTTCGAAAGAAAATTATCCCAGCCTTTGAAAGACGCCATGGTCCTGGATTTCAGGCCCTCGTCGTTGTTGACAACTCCCAAGGTCATGCGGCATATGCCATCGATGCTCTACTAGTTTCTCGGATGAACACGAAACCCGGGGGCAAGCAAGCTCACATGCGTCCGGGCTGGTTCTTGAAAAATGGCCAGAGGGTTGTTCAGGCAATGATATTCCCTGCCAATCATCCAGATTATCCGGACCAACCGAAGGGGATGAAACAGGTTCTTGCCGAGCGTGGATTCAACGTTAAGAAGCTGCGAGGCTCATGCAAGGGGAAATGCGACTTTGCGGCAACCGACTGTTGCTGCAAGCATGTCCTCGAGCTTCAACCCGACTTCAAGGAGCAAAAATCACTGGTTCAGGAAATCATTGAGGCAGCCGGACATCTTTGCATCTTTCTTCCCAAGTTCCACTGTGAGCTGGCCTTCATCGAATTCTTCTGGGGGATGGTTAAAAAATATCTTTGCGAGAATTGCAATTATACTTTTGACACCCTCAAAGAAAATATGCCGAAGGCGTTGGCCTCTGTCCCGGTTCTGACGATTCGACGCTGGGAGCACCACATGCACAGGTGGATGGACACATACCACAGCGGAATGGAGACCCAACAAGCACAGCTGCATGTTCGTGCATTCAGTTCAAAGCAGTATAAATCGCACCGACGCATTCCAGAGCGTGTTGCAAGGGCTTACGATCAGTAGTAGTCATGTTTTGTACCCCTACACCAAATCGGCCCTCATGAAAATTTATAAGTCCTTCAATTTTTTAGCAATCGCTTATCCCTCTTAGGGATCTCTTGCCCCAACGAAAAGACGTCGTTTGGCAAGAGGAAATAAAAAACGGGTTTTTTTTGAGTGAGTAATAACACTTGTCATGGAGAGGCGGTCACTAAGTGAAGTGCTCCATAGTTTGGTTGTGGTCTGCGTGGCCCACCTGATGAGTTCAAAAGAACGAAACCACCACACACCATTTCAGCGATTGAGATATGAGGTGCTTCAGTGGTCTCTCATAGACAGACGCTATGGTGACAACGACTTAGTCGCCGCTACTTTAGCCTTTTCTGCAATGAATACCTAGTCTCCCGTAGTCAGACTCCACAAGATTTATGATAGTTGATAAATCTTTTATATGGATGAGTATCTGGCCGCGCTCAGTGCACAAGTGTGGAAACCTTTCAGGTTCACGCTGAATTTCAGCACCTTTGTGGTAGTGCCATACGGCCCACTCGTTGCTAATGGTGGCTATGCCATCTGCCCACGAGTCCTAATCTGGTGCTATCATCCACTGAGTCTTAACTTTCATTTATGTTTCCCTTGAACTACTCATATTTCATCCTTCATCATTATTCCACATCAGTTTCTCCTTAGATTCTACATACGGCTGCTATGATGTGTTCAACCGTCTCGCACCATCAAGCTATTAAGGCAATATGAGTGAGTCTATGTGGATATGGTTATTTAGAGCAAGAGTCAAAGTGGAAATTCGGGCAGATGGTATGCCGCACGTGCCTGTGTTCCTTACCAGGGCCATTGCCACTGTTGGGATCAAAGCTGAAAGCTGGGTTGGGCTTGGGCTTTGGCTCGGGGGCTGGCTCGGGGCTCTGGCTGGGACTGGGGCTGGGGTGGCTGGGGCTGGCTCAGGGGCTGGCTCGGGGCTCGGGCTCGGGGCTCAGGCTAGGGCTGGCTGGGGCTGGCTCGGGCTGGGGGGCTGGGGCTGGGAGGCTTTGATCCCAACAGTGGCAATGGCCCTGGTAAGGAACAGGCACATAGCATACCATCAGCACTAATTTCCACCTTTTTTGCACAAGATAACAATATCCACATAGAACTAGGGCATGGAACGAGTCGACTCGCGAGTGACTCGCATCCGTAGCCACAGGTACCCGCACTTCAAACAGCTGAACTCGGATCCACAGGTAAAAAACTCGCGGGTCAACAAGCTACTTGTGAGTTTTAAAAAACCCGCAGGTACTTGCGAGTACCTGCAGAATTCCTGTCTATATTAGTGTTTACAGCCTACAAATCATTAGTTTATGTGATGTAGGCTGCCTGTCAGGCACACTAGCCAACACACTATAGAAGTGCAGAAGGCCCAAGGCTGAACACTTGCTCTGAGGATGAGTGAGGAATAGAGGAGGAGAATGAGCACTGTATTACTAGTGGAGATATGACCAGCTCAAGACTGGGGAACTACACTACTACAGGCAGGTATGTATACTACTAGTCTCTACAGCTTTAGGCAGTGCTACAGCAATGCATCACAGGAATGCACAGTCCTACAACATTGCACAGCTCTGCACAGTATACAGCTTTGTACAGCTTGTCTGGCTGTGTCTGTTGACAGCAGAGCTGTACAACAGCAGTATCTACTATACTAGGATGTCCATGTGACTACATAACTATGAGATAAATATGGAATAACTAGTTATAAGATAAGATAAAAGAACTGTTCATGACACTGCCCTACTGCAATTTTCAGCGGTGTACAAACATTTCTGGTCCACTTGTGGGTCTATCGGTGTCCCAAAAATGGGCCAAAAACCCGCAGGTTTGAACAAGAAACCTCCAAAATTGATACTCGGATCCGAGGAACCTGGACTGAACCCATAAGAACCGAACCCCAGGTTTGGTGTGGGTTCGGTTCAGGGTTCGGAAATTTTCGAAAAAACCGAGCCTAACCGAACCCCGGCAACACTACAATGAGCAGTGCGGCACTGCTCATTCGTGCAGATCAAAGCCCGGCGCACTGCACGCCGCGCCTCATACGTGTTGGTAGCGAGAGCCTGAGTACCCGTTGTGGTTGACGCTGCAGGTGTGTCACGACTGATGCGCTCTGCGTGCATCATGACAAAGTTGATAACATCGGCAGACTTGGTATAGGTGTGAAGGACGGTACAACATTGTCCCATTCGGCACCAAGCGATGAGATAAATATACCACGGAATGTGAGATCATCGATCTTGGCCCCCATCTCGTTGGCATCGGACCAGAGTGTGCGCATGCAGGTGATATGCTCGTTCATGGGTGTGGATGGGGAAAGAACAGCCGTATGAAGGGTAAGCAAGGAGTTAACGAGCCCCATGTCCGTGACATGCTCATAATTCTTCACCAGCGAGTCAAATGCCTCTGCCGCAGTGCTGCGCAGTGAAGAGCGCGCGTCACCGGATCCCACAGATTGATATACCCCAGTCGCTCATCCCTTTCTTGTACTTGGGTACCCACTCCTCCTAATAGTTGATGCTATGCTGTATGTGTTCTCTGTATTTATTCTACAACCACACGATGCACTAGTCTCCCCCAGTCGGACACTATAAACAAATCGCTGGCTGTGTTGCACGAGCAGCAGCGATTCTCGACATCCTGTTCTCGACGCGGATCGTATTGGCGAGACTTTATGTCCCGTGAAGACACTGCCTTCTGCTTATGAAGTCTTCGATAAGACAATTTTCTCCCTTTCAAGTTCTATCTGCGCATTAACACATTAACTGCGTCCGCCATCAGCATACCACAGCACTTTGAAGCCGTCATACCTGTGTTTCCCGGTTCTGAGAATTCTCCGCGCCTACAGCTGTTGGCGCGGAACTAAAATGCTATCAATCGATAAGCGCACATCAACACGAGGCTATCCTGTGACCTGGACTGCCGTGAGTCAAAAGGCCCTCTGGAAGTCAGCGCTTCTTTCCCCTCTGCTTCTGTAATGTCCTCTGGACCACGCGTCTTTGTCGCCGGAGCTCTCAATGTACTCCAGGACCTGTCGAATGGTTCACCCTGAAACCTCTCGTGAGTGTTGCCGTGCGAATATACACATCTGCCGAGGTGAGCGTTTTTTGTCTCCTCCTCGGATTTGCCTCACGGAGATATATTCAGGGAGCAAGGAGCAACAAAAAGCAGGCAAAGGAGTTGGCGAAGGAGGTCTGCAATTCTATCAAGCAGATACTGGAGGTATATCGGCCGGGGTCGAGATCCCCTCCATGCTCGACCCCAGATCTGCGCGAGGATGGTGTCAGAGGATTCCAGAGGTGCTCACCATTGTTTCGAATATCCACAATGATTGACTTCGCGCAGAACCTTGGAGGACGTCGCAGCCTTCATAGAAAGGATCAGTCAACGAGGTCAACTTTGGCGTTTCTTGAATCAGCATGAAAACCACCAAGAACTGTCAGAATATCGGATGAAGATTGCAGAGGCAAAGCTTCAATTCCTTGTAAGTCTTTCTTCTCTGTTCTTTCACACGCACTAAAAATGTTCAGGTCACAATGGATCTGGCGAAGGCTCAGACTCAGCAGCGGGAACAGCAATATCCGATGTTCACCTTGGCGGATCTGGAACTTCAACAAATGTTGAACCCGACAACCCCGAATTTCACGAGAGCGATCGCGAGACTCGTACCGTATCAAAAGCGAGTCATCATGAGACGCTACGAGAATAAATCAGTAAGTATTCAGTGTCAATGACTATTGCTTGGACACCCATTGTCGATTCAGGACTTCTTCGAGGATCTCGGACGTTTAACACCCTTGAGGTACGAGACTCTTCTTTGCGAATAATTTTCACCCCATGGAACTCCAATAGACACCCAAATTTGCCGTTCCTTGGCGCGTCCTCCCTAATGGTGCCCACTCCCTTTATCGTGATGGAGCTAGGTGCAGTCTCCATGCGTACTGTCCACCGTTTTCCTGATGTCGTTCCAGCTTCACATTGCACTGCCAAGGAAGTAGTTCAGAGCCTGTATTGCGAATCACACATGGGACTCCAGAGAAAGGCGATAGAGATTGTATGTTGGTTAGTTTCTTGCTGTTCACAACGTTTACTTTCGTGTGCATGTCAGATTGCGGGTGTGCTTGTGAGTTTGGATTGGGGTATGAAATGCTTGGAAAATAGCGGATCCAATGCCCCGTGCATGGTTTACTTGGCTGTCTGGTATGGAAAGCTTGACAGGTATGGAAAGCCTGAAAAATGGTGGACCTGGTGCCTCAAATAGTGAACCCGCTGCCTGGCTATGGTGGACCACTTGCATTATCCATAATGGAGTGCCCTCTGGCTCATATTTGGGGGAGCAATGTTGGTCTGTGCCACGCTTCACATCGGGGAAGACGCTTAAACTATGCTTTGACTGCCTGAGCAGAGCACGTCCCAAGTACGACGTAAAAACTACTTTTTTTTGCCAAATCCCGACAGGGTCCCCTCGAGGGATAGGCGAAATAAGTCGGGGGACTGCTTATCAAAACCATCCGAATGGACCGGCAGGTCTCAGGACACCCTGCACCTCGCACTTTGTGCAAGGTGGTTAGTCGCATGGCGGTGGTGTGCGGCAAGACAGAGAGTCTCCATGGCTGCAGATCCGTACGAGGTACCAGTCCTCAAACGAAGCAACCAGGGAGGCAACGGGAAGCTACCCTAGAGTCGGTGGGTGGTGGGCCGTGGCGTATGAGGACTAATAGCCTCATGCAGCTGGAGAGTACTAAATCCTCTGTCGGTCTGCATGTCTGAGATGGCATGCAGGCTTAAGTTGATTCCTGCTGACCCTTCCCGACTGTCAATCCCATGCATATATATAAAGGGTTTACAGCCCCATGGGTGCCGTTGAGGCTATGGGGAAGGGGTGGGCCTCGAAAGAGAACCCTCTACGGTGGGCCATTGAGATTGAATGACTCAAGAAATGGGATAGGATAAATTTATTAAGGCTGGAGTCCCACACTATGGTACTTGTGCGTAAAGGCATTTCCTCCCTGGACAACTTTCCCAGCATTAACTAGAATTTTCTAGTAGACCCAGCAGATGGCTTTTGGAATGCTTCTGCAGACTGAAACTCATTATCCCAAACACTCCAAAAAAAAAAAAAAAAAAAAAAAAAAAAAAAAAAGGACTTTGGACGCCCATGGTGGAGATGACATTGACAGCACTCTAGGACGGTATGCATCACTTGCGAGAAAATGATATTGCCCTCTCGAACTTAGTGGTACGTCGCCTACGAACGAACATTGAAGAAGTGATGGGTTGTCCGGATGGGAACTGAGAACGTGTGCAGTCGTGCGCGTGACCCAGCCGAGTCATGTAGCAGAAAACTCCTCGCTGAAAATCAACGGGGAGCTCCTATGGTAGACAGAATTAGAGAGATAATTTGGACGGGATACTCAGCGTAAGGGTGCATAGATTTGAGGCTCGTTTCGGCTCGGGTTTTTCGCGCGTGGGTGAAAGGGTAAAAAGAAAGGTAAAATTCCCCGGTAACAGGCCGTGCGAATAAATACATGGTGGGACGGCTGCTCGCGTACTCCTGCGACACCGGAGCCCGCAAGTTGGACATGATAAATGAAATGGATATGTAAGGTGTCCGCGGTGGATACGTCGGTTGGACCAGAAAGGCAGCGTCACGTCGGGATTGCCTACTAAAATAAGTGAATTGTCCATACTATATCAATTCTGCAGCCATCGTTGTCAGATCCAGAACGTCCACGGGTGCAGCGACCCTATCTCTATTAAACGCAGGATGGGGGGGCCATCCCATCCATGTCGTCCTTTCGTGGCCCACTTTTGGCTATGAGGGTTTTTCACCCTTGCGAGTCTTTCCTCGCATGTGGCAAGTCACTGCCATCGACGCCTGCAGCGTGCTCGATGCCCCCCCCCCCCCTCCCTGGGTGTAATATAGATAGGTTCTGTACCAAAAACCCAGGTTCTGTGCTAAAAACCCAGGTTCTTACCTAGGTTCTGTGCTAAACCCAAGTTCTCTACTAAACCCAGGTTCTGATTTTTTTAAAGACTTCTTTAGGCTTAAAAAAACAGAACCTGGATCCAGGTTCTGGGATAAGACAGATAGGGGACATGGGGGCAGGGCTGTGTCTTCTTTGATGAGCTTCTCCTTGCTGGCGTCGAGGCAGAGACACGCTTGAGTGGTGCGCGTGAGGCAGTGACGGCCAAAGCAGGAAGCAGTGGGTGATGTGCTCCCGCATCTTAGGGCGGTGCGTGCAAGGAGCGGTGCATGACGATGCCATTGGAGCGGAGGCAGGAGCCACCCTTCTTTGTCCGTGGCAGCATGTCCCCTTCATTCCTGCTCTTCATCGGTGGTTATAGATGTGTGCACTGTGTAGGAGCATCATTTCGTCTCGTTACTGGCCCCGGTGAGGTCTCGATGAGCCCACTGATTTCAGCCGCAGAGATACAAAACCGCAATTAGCTAAACTAAATTCCAAATATGCTTGTTGGATTCGCTAAATTCGGACTCATATGAAAGAGCCCATGTGGCAGGTTTCCAGTTGCAATGCAAAGTATCTTCCTCACAAAGGAGGTTGTGTCCGGGCCCGATTGCTTTCGGAATTGAAAAAGATTAAACACATGCTAAATTCGGACTCATGTGAAAGAGCCAGTTCGACAGGTGGTCTGGGCCCTCCAGAATTGGCTGTACCTTTGTGAGGTGGATTTTCAGATGCAATTCAACAGACCCCCGTCAAAAACGAGGTTGTTTCCGTGGCCCGATACCTTTCGGAATTGAAAAAGATGGAATATACGCTGAATTCGGTCTCATGTGGAAGAGCCAGTGTGAGAGGTGGTCTGGGCCCTCCAGAATTGGCTGTAACTTTGTGAGGCGGGTTTTCAGATGCAATTCAACAAATCCCCATCGAAAACGAGGTTGTTTCCAGGGCCCAATACCTTTCGGAATCTTGAATATGATTCGCTGGGGCTTATGTGAATTCAGCCGATAAATCGGCCAACACCATAAGCCTTGAAAAACCGGATCTCTCGGCACCGGGATAAGCCAATCAAGATGGCAAATGCTGTTGAGAGCACTGCAGCTAATTTGAATCTTAGAAATATTATGCAGAGGATTTATGAATGTCTTAGATACTCTCCCCTCTTTTCCCTTTCTCTCTCTCTTTTTCCAACTTGAAAAAACTTAATTCTGTTGGTTTCTCCCCTGACATAATCCATGAGCCGGTTTACCGCCCTCGGAATGACCGTTTTCTCACTACGAGAGATGCCGGGATTTGCGCCAGTGGTAGGGCCCATTGAAATCATAAACATGGTCACCCGGGGTTGGCATTTTGTTGGATGTAGCATTAACCACTCAACCAGTCTGGTTGAGTGGTTAATGCTACATCCAACACTGGGACCCCAGCCAGCCCCAGCACCCCCAGCCAGCCCTCGGCTATGGGTCAGCAACAGTGGCAACAGCCCTGGTAAGAAACACAGGCACGTAGCATACTGTCTGCACTAATTTCCACCCCTTTTTTGCATGGGATAACAATATCCACATTGAACAACAGCAAAACTCGCTTCCATTGCTTTGTGCACCCAGAATTTCGCTTTCAAACAAGCAAAACAGATAAGAATTGGGGGAGATATCCACACTTTACAGGAGCAGTCGAGTATTACCATTTTTAGCTTGGGAGTCGATGTGATCAGTCATGTGATCCTTGTAGAGTTCCTCAAGGGCTACAATTTGATACCCCACAAGGGGGTACTTCAAGATTTTCAAAATGTCGAAATCACACGTCTCGGCGAGTCTTTTTCATTTTTTGGGACCTAACAATGATCGGATCAGTAGGTTGACTAAAGAATCTTGTAGAGCTCTTCAAGGGCTTCAATTTCATACCCCACAAGATGTGGTTTGAAATTTTTAAAGTCCCCAAAACCGCTGCGGCTCGGCGAGGTTTTTTTGCCTTTTCTGGTCCAACCAGTGATCAGATCATTAAGGTCATTTAAGGAATGTTGTAGAGCTGTTCAAGGGCCTTCCTGAAAAAAACTATTAGGCTAAAGGTCGGCCAAGATAAATAGTGTATTGAACGCGGAATCTTGTTGAGCAGTGCACATCAAAAATAATCTCTCTTGCATTGTGAAAAGTGAAGCCATGTGGAGTGGTCACTTCCCATAAGTGAGGATGGTTGATTAGCTCAGTGGTTACCTTCATGTTCACAGATTTCCAAGTGTCATCAGAAGGTCGCAGGTTTGATTCCTGCAGTCAGCCTTTCTTTTCCCACTGTAACAGGATTGAGTATTGTGATTCTTTTGTGTCCTTTCCCCACGTGGTCGCTGCGAGAAACAGTTGCGTCGCCCCTCGCGGACATGATGCGTGACATTGAACCAAAATTCGACATCGACCAGGGAGTGTGTGTGACACGTGATGGTCGATTTGAATGATTTTCCTTTAGGACGTGCAGTCTTTAAGGAAAAGAGCAACCAGATTGTGGTGAAGAAGATTGAAAACAGCCACTTATCTTGTTAAAAGCAGCCACATTCTTGTTAAAGCAGCCACATTCTCGTTAAAGCAGCCACATTCATGTTCAAGCAGTCACATTCTCGTTAAAAAGCAGCCAGATCGGGGACAGGAGAGGGTGAAGACGGTAAAAGACGCTGAAAATGGGGTTCAGCAAGGAAAGGAGGAAAGGGGAAGCAGCCAGATTCCGGTCGCGAGGGCTTAGGGAAAACAGAATGTGGGTTCAAGCAGCCAGATTCCGGTGCTGGGGCTTACGGAAAACGGAATGTGGGGCCACATTCCAGGATCAGATAGATAGGTGCCAAAGCGACGTATTACACGACCCAACAGGTCTGTTTGACTGAATGTTCGTAGGCCATGCTGCTGCGACTAATGAGCTCTGCCGGAGGAGGAAGGCGCGGTTCATCATCCTCGTTCTCTCCTTCGTTCCCCTAGATCTGGCGAGCACGCGAAATATACCCACGCGCACCGCGAATCTACAATTCAAAGGTGCAGTGGGTGGGCTGTAGGCAAGTGCGGCTGGTGGTCGCGGGGTGTTGCATGCCCCCTCGCTCGCCGCGGAGGCAGGAAACGATGTGGGTGCGTCCCGAACGCCAGACTGCGCAGGAGCGGGATGCGTGAAGGCGGAGCCAAGCCAGGCGCAGCGCAGCGCGGGTCTCATCTGGCGGGTCTTCATCTTCACTCGACGTCCATCTGCTGCGACGGAAGGCGAGGGAGAGGATGGAGTCGCTGGGATTGTCCCGACAGGTGGCAACATCGAAACCGGAAACGCGAGGGTAGGGTCTTGTGGTTCCCTGCCCCACAGACCCATGTTATGCCTTCTTTCCGGCCCAGACGTGTCGATGTCCCATGTGCAGGCAAACACAAACACGCATCGTAGAGCACAGTGCCCTCTCCTTCTCCACGCACAACTGCTTAGCGATCTTCCAGGCGTCGCTATTTTGGGGCGCACTGGAGAATGGGATTGCCCGGTGCTCGCGTTGCGTTGTATGTGATTTTTCTGTCTTGCTTGTTTTGACACCAGATCCATGGCTCCATACGGTGCTTATTCGACGGATGCCAATGTAGATCTATATAAGAAATGAAGACTTCCTGTCGGCGCGAGACAAGACAAGACAAACATCAGATATATGAGGCGGCGAGGAGCCAACCGAAGGTTGACTACAAGCGGCATCTTCAGTATTTCTTGACAATGAATTGAACGCTGGGAATGGTGTTTGTGAAGTAGCTCTTGGCTATCGGAAGATGGTTTCATTACAGAGTCCGTAGCGAAGCACGAGCTAACTGCTAGTATTCTCTGATGTCGCGCCGCATGCGTGATGTATGTCCACTAACTCTTCGGTCAACCGGCTTCGTCTGTCCATTGTCAGCCGTTATGTGCTGCGAATATTCATCCGACTTCATGTTCCTGCAAGACAAGTCTTCTCCCTTTGGGCATCCCGTATTGTGTGGGCAGTGGAGATGCGACTGCGCCGTGGTATCTCTGCCGTCGTTTTTCTTTATTATTTCTAGGGTGAAGTACTCGTCCCGTCCGGTCAAGCACATGATTCTCATTTTCAAACTTATGCCCCATACTTTGGATCGATAACCACCACAGGTTTCGCCTTGGCAGTCCCGTCGAAAAGAGACAGGAACGCTGCGATACCATTTTCCATCCCCGAAAACAGGTGCTCCTCGCTCTTCAGCTTTCCCTGCGCCAACAACACAGGTATCTCCTGGAAGAAGGGACCCATGAGTTCGGGTGAGTCGGTGACAATGAATCCCTCGACCCGGATGCGACGGTGGAAGATTGTGCTTATATTCTGGGTGCGTGTCAGGCCGCGGCTGTGATTATTTCGTTGAACTGACCTTGACTCCATAGCGCTGTTCGCGAGGAATGTTGTACTCGGAGATGGCGCCGCAGATCTATGGATCACGACGTGAGGTTAGCTGGGAGACATCGAGGGAGGTTCAGGTCAGTAACTCACAACAACGACGCCGTTTAATGACATGTTGTCCACCGCCGCTTCGAACTGCTCCCCGCCGACGTTATCAAAGTACCGCTCGATAGGCCCCTCCCTCGCCAGAACCTCTGCGACGGGTGTTGTTTTGTAATTGAACGCCACGTCGGCACCGAGGGACTTCATGAACTTGACCTTCTCGTCTGTGCTTTCAGAGGTGATTACCTTCAGCCTGGAGAGGGAGCGTCCGTGAGGCTTGGCCCGGCTTCGAATGTGTCAGAACTGACCCTTTCTGTTTGCAGAATTGTATAACCAAACTGACAGGCTCCTCAGCAGCGGCCCATACGGATAGCATATTCGACATACCTTCCAACACCAGAAGCACCAGAAGAAACATAAATGGTTTGCCCCTGCGCGCAGGTAAGACTGAATATCCCAGTAGATGATCCCTACTCACGGGTTTCACGTCTGCGAATTTCTCTATGCCAACATACGCGGCCATCCCAGGCACACCGAGACAGCTGCAAAATCTCGGCCACGGGAAGGCGCCTTGTGGGTTTTGAAGCGGTTGCAGGACAAGCGAGTCCATGTCGAAGGTGTACGATGGGAATCCCTTGTACTCGACGCGCGCTGCGTAACTTCATGGTCAGAACACGCATTTAGGGTGAATTCAGTGAAGTACCGTCCACGTATGGCTGAACCGTGTATGCCTCCCAGGTGGTGAATCCGACCATGTAGTCCCCGGCCTTTAACCCCTCCTTTTCCGAGCGCAGGACAATCACCAGTCCCATGCCCACGAGGCTAGATTCTTCATCAGCACTAGTATTACACCAAGGAATAATACGAGCTACGGCTGTCCGACCTTCATCGCCGTCGAGTACGTGTTTATTGCAGGATCCCGAAGGCGATCGCGCATGTAGGGTTCCGGGCTGGTACGAAGACAAGGTGAGATTCATCAGCTAACACCGGTGATGTGACGATATATGCCTCAGTAATAATGTTTTCGTTAGGAACTGCCCTTTCGCCAGGGGGCACTCGAGATCGATCGTCGGGGCTGGGTCATACACGAGGTGCTCACCAGCAATGAGATGCTGGCTTGAGGGTATCTTCGCGTACAAGACGCGCGGGTTGGGTTCTGGTGCCATCGAGGGTATGAAACCCTCCAGACTCGCGCTTTCCGCTTATCTATAGATTCAGAAGTCCGCAGCGGACGGCTCCGTTTTACTACATGCACGTCCCAAGTTTGCCAGTCTGCTCCAATGCTTTTAGATCTGAGATGTGACGTCGGGAGGGTAATTTTCCCGCCCCTTCTATTCCTTCTCGAATTCAAACTGGTTGTGAAGTTGTTCGCCAGGGCAAAGCGATGGCGATTGCTACCCACCATCACGGCGTCTGTCAGGGCTAGTAGTTCGCCTTGTTGAGAAGGCATGTGCAGGCGACTTATGTTGCCTGTTCCTCTCACGTATTTCCGCCGCCCAAGGAACTGATGGTGTCTCGTCTCACTTTGCGTCCGTTGAGACGCGGGAACCGATATCATCTCGGCTTCGAACAAACTTTCAGAATCAAAATAGACATGCGGGATTGCCAAATCTAGAAAATCGTGGGTTCATGCGACCCCGGGAAGGTTGAAAATAAGTGTCTAAGACTGTTCTAGAAAGCCGACAAACACCACCTCACTTAAGTGCCGGACGTTGGGCCGGACGCTTGAGCTTGTGAGGAGCCTCACCCATTCACGACCCACGCTGAGTCGTTGTGCCCATGGCTGAGTTCGAGAAATCGTTTTCTGAGAAAGCTGCAAATGATGCTATTCCGCCTTCGGAGGTACCAGCGGTGGCGCAGACATCCTTCCCAGAGGGCGGACGAGATGCATGGATGACCGTTGCAGGAGGGTGAGCACTTGATCTCATCTGCTCTTCTCCGACTCATTCTCTGCAGCTGGATGGTGGTGTTTTGCACGTTTGGCAAGTTAAGAAGTTAGGGAAGGATAATTTATATTAATGTGTCGCACCTTCATTAAGGCGCGATACAATCCTTTGCTGTATATCAAGATTACCATACACGGATCTCACTCAACGAGCATCCGCCCTCGGATGTATCATGGATTGGGTGAGTTTAATCGACCGCCTTTCGTTCATGTCCACCATTTACCATCGCCCAGCTCCGTTCAAGTATTTTTATTATTTGCGGGCGGTATTTTCAGCGGGAAGGTGCTGCCATCTCTCCCTGATGCTGCTAAGCTCACCAATCGATGGCAGTTTTTGACGAGGATATTTCAAGCATTTGCTCGCTGGCGGCAGTTTTATCTACCTGCTCTCATCGTTTCTGCTATCTCTTGCGAAGCCGCACAACTTCTACCAAAACTTTCTGGCACAAGGTCTGGGCATGGGAATAGGCATGGGTGCGTCCAAGGTATGCCGTATAGCGCGAGCTGACTTTCTCCTTTTTGCCGGGCAGGCATCTTATTTTTGCCCTGTATCTCCATACCAGCCCATTACTTCAAGAGACGCCGAGGTCTTGCCATGGGATCATCCATTCAGGTACGATTCACGCTCGGCGTTTGAATTTCGGCTCACAATAATCGACAGGAAGTAGCGTCGGCGCTGTGTGCTACCCTATCATGGTAAATCACCTCTTCAATGGGAAGACTGGCTTCGCCTGGGGAGTCCGTGCAGTTTCTTTCCTCGATCTCGGACTCCTCCTCGCTGCAAATGCAATGATGCGTACCCGGCTTCCGCGTCGCTCGGTGGAGGTGGACTGGAGCGGTATCATGCGGGATGTACCTTATTGGCTCTGTCTAATGGGGCGATCAATCGGAGTTCTCTCATTCCGTAGCTCGATGGACTAAAACTCAGTCTAGGATTTTCTTCGCATTCTGGGGTCTCTATGTACCAAGTTCAGGATCCTATTTGTTTCTTGGCCAAACCAACTAACCTGTCTCAAAAGTTTTCTATATCCAGCTTTACGCAGTCAAAAACGGGGCGTCTAAAGTATTGCAAACTTATGTGGTATGGCTCAACTTCGTATATTATGCGCACACCGATCCCAATCTCCAGGTTGCAATCATGAATGCGGCAGGATTTTTGGTCGAACGGTGCCCATGTACTTCTCCGACTTGTGGGCCCATTCATTGGTATGTGCAAGATCTCGCGATTACTCGATAGATAAATCTCAGGCTTCTCCAGTCATCATTCCCGTCACGTTCATCTCGGGCTGTCTTGCATTCGCATTCCTCGGGGCACGCTCCGACGGGGGCCTGACTGTCTTTGCTCTTTTCTACGGGTTCTTCAGTGGCGGGCTTGTTTCCGTTTCTGCTCCAGCTTCAGCTTTGTTCTCGCGCAATGTCAGGGAAATTGGGTACGTGTATTAAAGGTTTCACCGGCGCTTAATACTTTGTACATCGAAGAACCCGGATCGGATTAATGTGCTTCGTGTCAAGTTTTGGATTGCTAACCGGAAATCCAATCTCCGGTGCAATATTACATCCGCCGCGATACACTTGGGTTCAACCCATAATTTTCAGCGGGGTAGGTTCGTCTTGTTCTGGAGCCATACGCACAGTTGAGACAGATGCAGGTCACGGTCCTTGCTGGGTTTTGCTTTCTGCTACTCTCGACCATCCGTCGCCCGAAGAACTGATCCCATCTCTGAGTTCATCCGCCTCGGGTAGATTATTGATGTAATCCTTCCGGTGACACATTGCATTTGCTTTACCTTTCATCCAGACAGAAATTGGAGGAATTCAACTTGTATTGCCATTTGGGCAGGTTGTCCCCAACTTTGCAGATACTTGGTTTAGTTGCACTTGAACTCTGAGAGCAAACACGTAAAACGTGCAATACAGGCGAGTCAGGATGACCGAAGTATCTTTTTATGGGGGCCCACATCAGTAAAACTAGCCATGTGTGTTTGAGGTCCTTGTCTTTGACCAAATAATTTATTAACTCCTCTTAAGTTCCAGGCGGTATTTACCGCATTTGAGTCTTAAGTTTTACACTGGTCTTAAGTTCTACTAATTAGTCTAAGTACTCGAAATATCATCTATGCGCTTGATATCCGCTGGATCTCAAATTCATACAGGACTTAAGCTCGCGCAGGACTTAAGTTCCGGCAGGATTTTTGAGCTCAGTTCCTATAAAAAAAGATATACTTATCTAAACAATTGAGAACTTAAGTTTGTACCACTCGAGTTCTTCCGTCACAAGGTCTGGTGATGGGCTTGAGTTCCGCCAGAACTTAAGCTCTACAGCGACTTGAGTTCCGACAGAACTTGAGATTTACAACTTCAAGTTGAATGTATTAATATTGAGGAAGATAAAGGATGCAACATAGAAACTCACCTCTGGCAAGGATAACTGATACTGTGGACCTATTCACCCAAGGTGGCATTCTGTTTACAAACACAAACAGGGTGGCATACCAGAATGATGAATGCCACGGGAAAGTTGTTGAAATTAGAGGTCAGTACACCTGAAGTTTGAACTTGACATTGCACAAATTGATCTGAACAAATTCTGGGATATGCGAGGGTGAATTGTTGAGGAGAAAAGCATACACTCGAGCGACGAGTTCATCGAAGTTAAAGCCAAGTCGAAGTGATGTGTCGTGCCATGTTTCGCGATCTCGGCCACCGATTGTTAGTCTGTAGTTGACCGCGCCACCTTGTATAGGTGGCCGCGTTATTACAAATCATCGGAGTTTGAAATCTTGCCGTGGCTATTTAGCACTTCCAAAATCCCCATCTTAGGAGATAGAGGGTATTTAAATCCATGTCTAACCCCAAATATCTGTTCAAATTTCCTTTTTCAACTTCCATTCTCGCGGAATAGAAAGAGCAGATTATGTCAGGATTTGTCATCTGTTGAGCATCAAAGTTCAAACTCCTGGTTCTTAAATCCATGTCTAACCCCAAATATCTGTTCAAACTTTCCTTTTTCAACTTCCATTCTCGCGGAATAGAAAGAGCAGATTATGTCAGGATTTGTCATCTGTTGAGCCATCAAAGTTCAAAACTCCTGGTTCTTTAAATCCATGTCTAACCCCAAATATCTGTTCAAACTTTCCTTTTTCAACTTCCATTCTCGCGGAATAGAAAGAGCAGATTATGTCAGGATTTGTCATCTGTTGAGCCATCAAAGTTCAAACTCCTGGTTCTTCGACTCTGCCGCCGCGAGTCAGGTGAGAAAGTTGCTCAATTTATGCTAATAAATACTAATGTGACTTCACATTTGTGAAGAACTTGTTCTGGAATACATACCAACATCTGAATTGTTTTTGTCATTTGTAATAAGCAGGCCACTGATCGCTCGATCGACCTTATCAACAGACTACAACATGCGAGGCAGGCCTTGGCCTTGGACCGAGATCCTTGGTCTTTGAAGCCACGTCTTTGAAGATCTTTGCCATAGTATGAGTCTATGAGATCTTTTTTCGTTATTTAATTACACTCCCATTACCAAGTCTGCAGATTTCTACTAGATTTCGGGGCTTGGGGAGTAGTTTCGACGTGGTCCCAAGTCTTTGGTCGTAGCTCGTTCGTTTGTGATTCAAAGTCATAGTCTCAAGTCTGCAGTGATGTAATTCGTCGTATATTCCTGCCAGATGGAATGGGTCAGTTTAAGAGTTAAATTAGTATCAAAAAACACTTTCCTCGCACTCAAAGATGATTTTGGGGTGTTTGAATCGTAGCACAGAAGTGTAATCCATTATTTTGGCCTATGTTTACTATCAGAGACTGCCTTCTCGGCCACCTTTAGCATTTATTGCCACGGGCTCATACACATAGTCGGACCGATAGATGTATATAGGGTCTGAATCGAAGGCATACATCCCGCGAGTGAGTTGAGATATTCTTTGCGAATTTACATGAGCATTTCATGGCATGCCGAATTCTTTCGCAGGAGGATGCCCCCACTAAATATTTCACCCCAGTGCATCCCAAATCATTCATTGGATCGAAATACATTATTGAATACCCTCAAACTGTAAATATAACATGTATGGGGACCACGACTATTCCATTGCCGGTCACGGAGACTGGCCGGGATCGAGTGCGGGGCAAATGGTGTGCCTTGCAAAGGACAGAGGGCATTGAGGACCCAAACTGAGATTCATATGCCTCAATTAAATGTATTAGGACATACCTATCAGTAAACGAGGTCCCATCTCCCAACCACCCCTCCCAAAGGTCCATCTGTATGCATCGATGAATTGGGTGGTTTTCGATGTTACCCCGCTGTGAGTCATCTGACAATTAAAAATCAAAGGTACGCTGCTCACGAAGCAAATTGGTGGTGACTGCTCAGTCAGTCGGTCGCTCCGGCGCTCCCTTCCCTCGTTCACGCCGCCGTGACCAACTGGCCGTGGGACCAACCCATGGCCAGGTACGGCGAGCAATAGAATTCCAGTTCCAGTTCCAGCTCCAGTTCCAGTTCCCATGTGACTTCGAGTCGGGCTCGCAGCTCCAGGTACTGTACTATTAAATTCAATTCGTCAAGGGGTGGGATGCGTGACCCAAAATACCATTTCGTCAATTCGTCAAGGAGTCTCCAGCTGCGTGACAACCCCCGAAATTTCGTCAATGCTGGGAAATATTCCACGGATGGCAGGATATTCAGATTGATGCATTAGTATGATTCAGGGATGTTTTGAGGTATCTATTCCAGCAAATCATTAGATGAACAGGAAGAATGCATTTTTCACTGTTGAACTTGAGTTGAATTTGGTCTGAATCACGATTTTTGTGAGATTTGAAGCCGGAAATCTTGAGAATTTGCAGAATATTGAGTAGAAAGTGGTCCCAACTGAGGAGACTTACACCGAGCGGCCCAGAGCCAAAAATCTCAACCAAGCGTGATGGAAAACATATTCGTCAAGGGCCTGCGTGACCCGTGACAAAGGTCCAAAATTCGTCGCATCAAGCACCCCCGTGATGCGTGACTGACGAATTGAATTTAATAGTACAGTATTTGGGCAGCCTGTGCCGCATATGATGCATCATAGAGGCGAGTGACTATTATGTTGTCCATTTTCTTTTTCAATAAATGCTGTTTTTATTCCCGAATTTTCTGGTACTTTATTATTTCATTCAACGTCACGCACCCCCGTTGAAATTGGCACATTTACCTGGAAGGGGCAAAAAAAAAAAGGCAAATTTTCGCACCGGATCTCGAAATTTTGGTCACCAAATTTTGGCCAGTGTCGAAATATTGAATTGGTTCAACTGGGTTACGCGTCACACCCGGTGTCGATTTTAACGAGATAATACAGTATTCTAGGTGTCTTGGGCAACGTCGTACATAGCAATCTTGCAGAAGCAAGTTCTGTCTTGCTACAGATCTTGCGTTTTTATTTTATTTTGTCTTGGCCAACTTGACGTCTGAAGACTCTGAAGATGGCGAAAGATGTGTGTCTTTGATTGAATGAAATGCGTTCTTGACGCCTTTGGTGTCTTGGCCAAGACGTCGAAGGATACATGTGTGTTTGATGTGTGGTTTTACTGATTCACAGTGGGGAACATAGTATGTAGAACAGGATTTGGGCAAGGGGACGATGTAGCCGAAGGCGCAAAGTCTCAGTACAGTGAGGTCGAATCCGAGCCTAAATTCTTCAGGCCTCAGTCAAAACAGTGTCCTTGAATCGCTCGTTGGAGTCACGCTCTTCAAACTGTTCAACTCGCCGACCGATGACAATGGGACGCATAGGGACACTCCCAATCATCTGCACTCCCGTTCCACCGGACGCGAGGGTGTTCGGCGCCGAATTATTCGGCCGTTGAGAGTGTAAGTTGATGCGGATTGTGATTACGCTGAATGTGAATCCCTGGACACCTTTGAGCAGTGAATGGAGACAGAATTTTTGAGGCACCCACAACGATCGGCGTGACACATTCCAAAAGAATGTACTGAGCGTTGTAATCGACCGCATACAACGAGAGAAGTAAAATCTCCACAAAAAGATACAGCGCCGCAGACTCGACCAGGATCCGGAGAATGGGCATAAGACTTCCACGGCTGCCCATACGATACCGCGCAGAATTCTTCTCACCCTGCCAGAGGCGCCAAGCCATTAAACCAGTGGTCGAGATGTTCTGGGCAACGGCAATGGAGTAGAAGGTCGTGATCCAGTTGGTGAGCCGCGGGTCGAAAACCGTTGCGTCCCGGGGAATGCTGGAATACAGGCCGCAAACCATGTATCCAGAGACTGAAACAAATTAGAGTTGAATAATATTCAGATGGGGTTCAAAAACTCACTTGTGCTGGCAATCAGCATTATGGTTGAAATAATGATGACCCGATAATCGCGACTCCAAAGGATCCAGCAGCGGTATACCTTCAGATCGGGCGGACAGTTAGTGGTGTGCAGAGCGTGAAGTTCGGTAGCTCGGTAGTTCGTACCGCTGCAGCATCCCCGACGATACTCTGCGTGGCATAACTGAAACAGATATTTACTTGAGCAGTCATCGGTTAAAGACGATAGCTACTTACAGAGTGTCCTTGAATATATGGTCCCCTACAGAGCATCAGCCCCCCGAATAGCTGCAGATTAAAGAGGCGGCCCACAAAGTTATAGCGTCCCTATATATCCAACAGGTCCCCCTGGAGCCAACCGAAAGTCGACGTACCCGCGAATCATCCTATAGCAGTTCATGGCTGAGAGAATACGTCAGCGGACACAAAAGTGGAGTATCAATAACGGCACACACCGAGGTGCATCGTTGCCAAGATGAACATAACAATCGAGAAAGAGAACATTACCTGGAGGACGGCTTCCGGTCAGCAAGAGATTATAGTTAGGTGGCAAGTCATACTCGGATGTGCGTGTTCTGCCGCCACTTGGAGCCCAGGTGAACATAAACGTTCATGATGAATGCCACGAGGAAACAGCCTGCATTTGGGAATCAGCTCTAGGTCATTTACAAAGATGTAAAAATTTACCGTAGACCAAGGACTACAAGTTGCAAGCTTTCGTTGCGGTAGTGCGCACCGACGCGTCTGGCGGGATCTCGGGCCGATTAGTCATCTCTTTGCATGTGTTTAGATCAGATTCCGCTTTGCTTTATCCCTTGCATCGCGACATTGCGGGATTCCCTGGCGAGTACCGACAGCAGTTCTGGAGTGACTACCCCATATGGTGATTGAGAGTGGGCTTCGACGATACACCTGGAGGACACAGCATCTGTCGCGCTCACCACTTTGACTTTCTGGCCCGATTTGGCCGACGAAAAAACGCGAAAAACGATGTCAGCAAAGAATCGAGCTATAGGCGACACAGAAGACGAGTTCCAGGCTGCTTTGGCTACGTACACCAAGGCGGGAAACAAGACGGCCGCGATGCGGCGACTATGGAATGCAGCGTACGAGATGGGACGAGTAGCGGCTGAAGAGGCCGCAGCAGCGATATTGGCAGTGAACGAAGCGAAAGTGGAGCCGGTGAAGGAGAAGAAGAGTAAGAGGATTGAGTTGGCGAAGCAGATGGGGTTCGACGAAGGACGACACACTGGATTTGAAGAGGGCCGTCAGTCGGCGATGACCGCGGATGCGTTCACGCTATCGTTTGCGGCGGGCAAAATAGCGGGTATTGCGGATGGGACAGAATTGGGACGGGGCATGGAGGAGAAGCGATGGAAGGATACAGGGCACTTCGCAGACGGTACGTGTCGTGCTTTCGACAGCGCCCCGCCCGCGGACTCTTCACCACCGAAATCCCCTTCCCCCGACAATATTTTGGCTCAACTTCCGGCGCTCAATTGGGCCGACGATGCCGAGTCCCTTCCCATTTATGCCACGCTAGTGGCTCCACGACAGCCGCGCGATTTTTCGGGACTACGCACGGACTCGACAAACCCGTTCGACACGTTGCAACGGCGACATGCACGGCATCATGGTTTTCACAGACAACGCCGACAGCGACGATTCCTTTCTACTGCGACACACACTACAGATGCTCACCTACCATCCCCGACACTGCCCACTCCCCTGGCATCCAAAGCTACCACCGCGCACGGAATACCGCCGCTCGGGGTTCTGGCGTGGATCTGGATGATGTTGTACGGACCTCTCCGTCAGTGCATTCTCTCAGGTTAGGATAGAAGTGTGGTAGGCAACGAGGACGTTGCCTTGTGGAGGGGGCAGATGCGGTAGTGCGCACCGACGCGTCTGGCGGGATCTCGGGCCGATTAGTCATCTCTTTGCATGTGTTTAGATCAGATTCCGCTTTGCTTTATCCCTTGCATCGCGACATTGCGGGATTCCCTGGCGAGTACCGACAGCAGTTCTGGAGTGACTACCCCATCGTCAGCGAGCCTGATGAGCTGGGATGCCACTCACCTCCAACCAAGCTGCGACAAGGAAAGTTTTATCGAGAGGGTACTGGTTAAGGGCCATAGCGGGACGATGAACTGCGAGAGTGGGCGCTCACACCGAGACTTATCGCCTACCAAGAGGAACTGATTTTTCCTCTTTATATCCGGTACTTCGGATCTCGTCAAATAAACAATTCTCGGGCCTCACCATAAATGACGATTCGTAAAAATCGGCTAAGATTGCAGACCCTGTTCATGTATAGTAACGATCCCCGGATGCCAGGAAATACCATCTAGACGCATCGCCACGACGATTGTCACCTGGAGACATCCAGAATAACAGGTAGTTGTGCCCTGAGCTCAGGGAGTTGCGCCTTGTTCCGTTATTGATCTTTTGTTGATTCCTCGCAGTCGCCACAATCTTAGTCCGCAAAACATGAGTCACCGGCGAGTACAGCTCGTTGCATGTGCTCTCCTGGTGGCCATCTATACATCAGCAAAATGTTTGGCGTCTGGCGGCGGTCTGGCAGGTCTGGCCCTATACTCACCAGACAATCCATACTGCCACAATTCCGTCTGGTGCTAGAATGACCTGCACAGTAGCATAATCTTTTAACTGGCACCAGAAGCGACATTTCATCTTTCTGGCAACACAATTCGGGTGCCTTTCCATAATTGGGCTGAACCCCATACAGCTCCCAGCTTACTCGCGTTGCCCATTATTACCCAGATGCCGCTCAGATTGTACTTATTTCACACTACACGGATGTTTACTGCACAAAGGAACGCGAAAATGAGATATATATTCAGCATATGTTATCGAGAGGGGGGATTATATTTATTAATAGGCTGCCGCAATGCACAATCCGACCACCAGAAAATTTGGGGTCCCATGTTACGAGACTGCCTATTGAAAGAAAGATATTAGCATGCGGACGGGTGCGGAAAAAAGGCTCACTCAGCGCTGGCCGATTACGGGGCTTCCTATTTAAATGAATTAGAACCTAGACCAATACGAAAGAGAGGATCACTCACTGTGGCCTGGGCCGGCTCCTCCTCATCGGAGGAAAGCTGAATTTAGAGACGAGGATCGGGGCCCTCGCTGGTTTCATCCCCACCACCCCACAGTATCTCCCCTCCGACATCGGAGAATTCAGCGGCCGTGGACACAATTTCCTCCGACTTACTGTCGGTCAGCTTCTTGATGATGGTGAGGTACTTCGTCGCTCGCTCCGCCCAAGGTACAGCCACAAAACTGTGCGCCGACTTCCTGCCCCTGCGTTCGACGCGTTGTTAGACTAGGGTACCAGAGGTCCACATGCTGTAGCCGCGTTCCATCTACACACATAAGTGTCAGTTTCAGAACCAAGATGAAGACAACACATACGGCTGCAGTGCAGAGTGCAAGCACGGCCTGTGCCTTATTTCGCTTGTCCGCGGGAACGACAGAGGCGATGCGGAGATGGTAGGAGAATAAGTAGAGAATAGATTCGGATCGACAAGCACCGCGCTAGGCCAGTTAGATAAATAGATGAAATAGAATGTCGGTGCGTACCTTGATGGCGGGCTCCCGATAGACGAAGTTCATGTCTTTAAGTTCAGCAGCAACGAAATCGGCGCGCTGCTGCCTAGTCTCCCCCGTCTTCTCTTCACGTTTCGCGAAGAGCTTTGCCAGATAATTGAGGGCACGCTTCCCGATTTCACTGCGCCAGTTACGGAGGGCACTGGCAGCCTGTAAAGCGAGTCATCACTGTGAAACAGACCAGAGGAGGAAGTACGACGTACCAAAGAATACACAGCCGGAGTAATCTCGATATCTGGGAAATGCCTTGTCCATGCACGTTCTACGGCACCGTTGAAGCCGGGATGGCTCGGCCCCGCGGCGAAGGCGTCCTCAGTAGAGCCAGCCCACTCCACAATGTAGCCGAGGGAGAGGGTTTGCCAGAGCTTGAGGTTGTCGCGGAATTCCTGGGGAGCGAACGGAAGGTCCTCGTTCTTAGCTTTGGGTTTCTTGTGACGTGACGTCGGCTCCGGACCGATCACCGGAGCGACGGGCGTTAACTTGATTCCCATCTGCCACCTTGTCAGTACATCCTCAAGAGCGAACGAGAACATACCCTGGCGGTCCCACCACTACGCGATGCGGACCCACTGGGCTTCGAGGCTTGGGCAGCTTGGATGGTACTGTCTGGCTCGTCATCCGCAAAGGTGCCGCCATAGTCGCCTTCGGAAGAGGTGCCCGTTCGCATCGCCGACCTGGACGAGCCGCGCGCGCGGGCATTCGCGGAAGTGCTGCTACGGCCGCGAGCATCGGGGATGATGACGGCCTTCTTCCAGTTGGTCTTCAAGCCGCCAATCTCGGCCGGTCTCGCGCGCTTGTTGATGGGTCTAAAGGATGTCAGCTGCGACGATTTCAAGACCATGGAGTAAAGAAATTACGGGGTTTCCATCTGCGGCGTGGGTGCGGCTGCCTTTCTCTTTGATGCACTTGTTGCTGGGACATTCGCGACCGGGACTGTGTTGCGTGAATCAACAATTTCGGCGCGAAGTAGTCCCTTCTGAGAGAATGTCAGTATTGATGCAACAATTGTCCGTAACTTACTTTCGGAGCATTGCCTTTCGCCGCCGCCTTGCCCTTTCCCTTGTTGGCTGTCGTGGCTGCTGTCGTGTTCTTCTTGGCCTTGCCGTGAGACTTCAAGAATTCCGCAAAAGCAGCCTTGAGTTCCGCGTTGTCCAGGCCATCGTCGGCAGCTATATCCGCATCGCTGAGGGTGTGGTCGCTGGGGGCATGGTCGCTGGGGGCATGGTCGCTGTCGGGGTCGTCTGGCTGGACGTAATCATCGTCGCGGTCATCGTCTCCATCTGCTGTGAACTCGTCGTTGTCGTCTTCGGTGCCGAGCGCCATCCCATCGGAGTCCGTGTCGACAGTCGATGCAGGAGATTCGTCGAATTCTTGATCACTTGCAGGATGCTCCATATCGACATCGCCTTCCAGGCTATCGTGGTCATCGGATGCAGAAGGCGGAGTGTGCTTCGCTGTGAGTAGGTCGGGCCGAGCAGCATGCTTCCGAGCCTGTTATCTAGCCGTATGGCGAATTCTCATGGTTGCGTCCTTTACACTGCCCTCTGCCTCGAGGTAGCTTCGAACAGAGGCTCGTGCTCCTCTAAATTAGTTGTCGGATACTTGTAGGAACTGGAATGATCTGGGAGAAAATTTTTGAAGCCCGACTGAGCATTCAGATTGGATGTAAGGCCCTTGAAACCGTTAACTTTGTAGCGACCACCGTTAGTCTTCCTTCACCATGCCGCCATGCGACATAATACAAAGCTCCATGTTTTTCATGCCGTATGAGATATATTACATGGTAATGTTGAATCTGCGGCAAAGTATCGGCATCACAGCGTGGCTCTCTGCGGCAAGGTATCATGATCATTGTTGAGTTGCGGCAACACGGCCACTCTAATCGTCGTCACTGTCAACGATCGACGGATCAAAGATGAGCGAACACGATCCTTCAAGAAGTTATTGAGGAGAAAATGCGGTATGCGGGCTGTGCGTTCGATAGATCATTTAATTCATTCGATCAACGAAAGAACCTGTTGTACGGCAACGAACGCTAGTAGCAGATGGTCAGATCATACCAAACCTGGGTTTCGAAGGTTGTGGATGTGAGCGAAGCTCTTCTTACTCCCGCGGTTTTTGCTTGTTGTACGGCCTGTGTTGACAGATAGCGTGTACACGGCTGTGCAACCACGGCGTATAAAACAGAGAACTGACCACGGAGGATGCCTAAGGTTGATTCCTCACTTCACTTTACTTCAGTTCTTCCCTGTCTCTTTGAGCTCGAAGCTCTTCACCAGCTTTCACCTTTTATCACATCTCACGCCAACACCAAACATGGTCCGAACATTCACTTTCTTCATCGCCGCGCTCGTCGCCAGCTCTGTTTACGCGGCCCCGCTCGACGCCCGTCGCAAGGGCAGTAAGAAAGCGGTGAGTATTTCTTACATGAATGCCCACTCCCCTCGCCCCGTGGAACTTACACCCGCACCATCCTGACTTCCTCCGCAGAGCGCCACGCTTGCCGCCACAACCACGGCCACGGCCACTGGGGTCAGCGCCATCGACGCGAGCATCGAAGCCACGGCCCTCTCCGCGTCTGCAACTGCCGCGGCCGCCCAGCAGTCGGCCATCGACAGTAACACCACCCCCGGCGAGGCCTTCATCGACCCCTCGTTCGAGGGCGAGGAGGCGTTCCTCGACACCAAGATCGGGCTGGAGTTCGACGCGGGGGAGGATGCGGAGGCGCAGGCGGACGAGGACACCTTCACTGAACTTAACCAGAGCGCGGGAGGGGCATCTGAGTGGTGGTTGAGGTGTGATGAATGTATTTACTGTCGGATTGTGAAATGAATTTAATTGGCACGGGTTATGATGGGGGCTGAGTCCTACGTTTGGACGGTCAAAAATGCATGGGAGCTTCACTGGCATTCGATGTGTTATCTTTGATGTGAACCTTTGGAGGATACCGATATTTTATACTTGGGTGGGGGGACAATTGAAGGGACCGCGAAAAAGGAACATCGATTTTGAAAGACTGTAGGAACTACGAAGTTTTGCCTGCTTCCGAAAGCCGCATTTTGAGAAGTGTGGGTAATAGCGGGCTTCCCAGCGCGTGCTCGTTGCAGGGATTCCAGGGGGAAAATCAGTAATGCCAGATGGAGTGGTTAAATGATTCGGTATGTAGGAAGGTTGTCAGGCGGAAGAGAGCGAAGAAGTAAAATATGAGTGCGGGAAGCGCAAATTTGGTTGGAGAGTAGGCAGACTGTACACAGTGCCGCCAAGATGAAGAGGTGTTGGTCGCAATTGAGAGAGTCAGAGAGCACCAAGAAAGACAGAGTCCTGCGTCAAGCCCGGCTCGCAGCGGATGAAAGAGTCTTTCGATTGGAGAAGGCACGAACCAACGGGCAAGAGGAGGTATGAACACTGGAAGGCGCTCTTTGCGGGTGGAAACCCAAGAATTCCCCGAATGAAGCTACAAATCAACGCTTCGAGAATAGTTTGAGTAGTCGGGAAGCGTGGTTCAACGCCGACAGAGATCAGTATTTCGAGGGTAAGTATGGGAAAATGGGATGAGACTCCCGCATCATTGAATCTTGGTAAGGACACAATAAACAGAATCTGAGGTGGCCCGACTGACACGAGGGCCGACAGACAATCGAGTCGCAGAATCCAAGGCAAAACGACTGAAAACACCAGACACCAGATCTTGACCATAAACCTAAGAACGACGATCTCATACAGCTCTTGCCCGTGTGGTATGGTACATGTCGATGAATACAGGAAGAAGATAGACCGGAGAGCAGCGAAATTCATGCTGAATTGGAATCATGTACTCGGCGCAAGTGATGTGAAAGGGTGACTTTGGACGGATTTTCCTAGGAGAGCAGCCGGGAAGCGAGACTTAGGAACAGCTAAAGTGGGAGGTACAGCGCCCAGAGGAAGTAAAACGAAAGGCTTGAGATGACTCTTGAGGAACCAGAGAAAAGCGACGGCCCAGAATTTTCAAGTGAAGGAGCAAAGGAAAGAGGGTGTCGCCCGAGATGTTTGAGGACCCCGGTTTATACCTTTGGAGGCCAGATCCCGATTCGGCCCGGATGGCCCATTTTTGCATCAGACTTTTGACAAATAACTTGTGACCTTGTACAAGGCCAAACAAGGTCACAAGCCCCACCAAAATCGCCCCAAGCTCGCAAGGTCACAAACCAAGTCCGGAAAACCACAAGGTCACTTGTTCGACTCCGCACACATCAGCCTTTTGACATTTTGATTGCGCCTTGTTCCGGCTTGTGGGCTTGGCAACGCTAAGCGACAGGCTGGCAAGCTCGAACAAGGCCGCAAGTCAAAAAATAACCCCCCTCCGAGGTGAGGGATTGACCTGCAATACAACAACTAAGCTCTACAATTGTTAGCACATACCCCAGCACACGCAGCAGCACGCAAAGCCCTCGTAGCATTCGGAAAACTTGCCATTTTTGGACGAGATCTCCGAGCTTGTGAAATTCGGACATAGGTTTGTCACTTTGTGAGCTTGCCGGCTTTTCGGGCCTTTTTCGGGCTTGTTTGGCCTTGTACAAGGTCACAAGTCAAATGTCAAAAGTCTGATGCAGTGACAAAATTTTATTCTTTTTTTCGCAGGGCATCAACATGTCTAAGGATGCCGGGCTCTACAATTTATAGAGAATGTCCTTCAAGCTTCTGAAGGGTTTTTTGGCCAAGCCCTTCATTTTCTCAGGTGTGTTTTTCAGCACTTTGACCTTGTGAGCTTGTCGGCAAGCTCACAAGGCCAAACAAGCCACAAGTTATTTGTCAAAAGGCTGATGTGTCCGAACCGATTTTGAGCGAAAGGGCCAAATTTTGTCCGAACCGGATGTAGCCTACCAAAAAATCCATTTTTTTCGGCCGGCAAGCCGGATATGGCGTGTTAGAAACATTTTCCCGTTCATTTTTCGCCGCCAGGGACAACTTTGAATAGCTACGAATTTTCCTCCTCCTCCTCCTCCTCCTCCTCCTCAACTCCATTGTCAGGGTCACCCGACCCAGCTGCCGACCTTTTACTCCGCTTTCGGAAGAGCTTCATCGCTTCCGCGAAGCGGTCAAACCCACGCGAAAGCTTTTTAAAACGCTCCGAGTCTTCTGTCGCGAGTTCGAGGCCGGTGGGTCCAAGTTTTGGCACGGCTGAAAGCAAGCACAAAAAGCCGATGGGAGGAATGGGCGAACTGTTTCGTCTGTAGCAGCGCGGTCGAGGTAGGAATGGACCGAAATTGAGAACCATGGATGTTCTCGAAACCCTGGAATGAGATCTTGGACAACGCCGAAATATTCGAAGAATCGGTGATGGGCTCGTGCTTCCCGTGCTTCCCTCCGCCTTTCCAATGCATGGCAAATACTATAAGTAGAACCAAAATTAGCGAGAGTACTTTGCGTGGCATGATTCGGAACACATACCATGGCCAACCATCAAGCCTTGGGGAGTATAAATTACGCCGTAATCGCCGATGCGGATGGGACGAAATATTGAAATCCCAGAATTGGCACACCAGACTTCGTGAACACGTCCTTGCGCTTTGTTGCTGCCTGAGGCAGAGTTAATATTGATGTAAAAGCCAGAACGAGAAGCTGTACCTTTTTTGCCAGTGCTGTGGCCGTTGACGCCGCATTCTCCGAGTTCCCTGAAATGTGCGGCTCTGACGGGACACCTGGCAAGTTACCTCCACGCCCGCCGGGAGCCGATGCTTGCCAGCGCACAGAGCGATTTAAGCCAGTTCCAGCCGCCTGCTGCTGTTCCTCCTTTAAAGCCAGGTGGAACTTCCGAATGAGTTGCTGTCTGAGGGACGCCGCCTTTGCCTTCTCCGTTGTAGTATCATGAACGCAAGTGCGAACTCCGTGGGCGGCCTGGATTTTTTGATGGCGGCGTCGCAGTTCCACGAGATAATCGAAGTTGACTCTGTCGGCAGTTGCTGAACCTCGACCCAAAGGTTTCGAGGGTTCTGATACAGATACCGCTGGGATATTGACAACTGCCGCTTGAATATGGCCTTGCTCCTCAGCAATTAGTTCGTCCAGGATTTCGTCCTCGTTTTCTGCGAGACCATGACCATGCTTGAATCAGAAATCGTCTGAATCAGGAAAGATTAAAATCTTACATCCTCGTCATGTCGTCTGCCGCAAGAGCAAGTGCAGCGGAGGTAAGGTTGAGCAGCTCCTTGGTTTTCGACTTGGTTCGCGAAACGGTTTCGTCCTCGGCCTTCTCTATGAGATCCTGCAATTGCTGGGCTTCCGAGATGCTCTCCGCATCATCGTCCACGTCGTCCGCTTTGTACCAGGTGTCGATGCTCGGAAGCTGTGGCACAGAGATCGACTCCGGCTCTGACTCGGAGTCTTCGGAGGGGATATCACACGGATGTACCTGTGACGGCGTCAGGCCTAACAACGCAACGAGGCTGTCAGATTCTTCCGCCGCTTCCGACGCAATTCGTGCGATATCAGCGTCGTTGGGGAACGTCGAAAGTGCGACGATATCGAGTCCGGTGGTGTCGAAATAAGTGTGCGAGTAGCCAGCCGCGCGGTCCTTCGGGTTCGATGTCTTCGCTCGAAGAATGGCCGCCCGAATCTTCACGCGGAGCTTTGGGATCATGTAGAGAAAATCCAACATGCTGAGGTCCTTGACGACGCGTCGCGCTTCACCGAAGACATGCTCGCATGCTTCACTGGAGTGCAACCACGGAAGGAGGGGATAAAGGTCGGCCATATGGTCGCGATGGATGTAGAGGAGTGCGATGTAACCCTCGATGATAATCCGAGCGATGTCGACGGCCTCCCGGGAGAGGAAGTACACCGATTTGTTGTAGCCGGCCATGCTAAGGAACGAGCCCCAGGAGTCGAGGAAATAGCGAGCGCGAAGCACAAGCTGTAAACGATCCGCATGACACATGGACCTATTCTGATATGCGTCAATCAGCTCTCCGAAAATGAAGAGGTAAATGATTTCCCCAAGATATTCGGGGTGGTGATCAGCCAGGTACCTGAGGGTGTCTGCGGAAAAATGGCGTGTCGCGGCATTGTCGTCCTGGCGATCCAATTTTTCGACATCTCGGTGAAATAACGGTGAACCGTCAGCGAAGGCCATTTCTCGGAGGCGGGAATAGATCGCAGTGTAACTGCCCAAGGTCAGAAGTCGAGCACCAGAGAAAAGGTTGTTGCGGAAGGTTTTGAGCGCGTGTTTCGCGTCCTGGATCATGGCTATGGACTGGCCGCGGACAACGGCTATTTTGACGCGCAGAGGCGGACCTTTGCCGCGAGGGTCATGAATAAGATGTTCGATTTTTTCGTCAGCCTGTTTCACGAATAAATCCTGGACAGTCCGCTCAATCTGAGTCCCGTCGCAGGCGTACGAGATGAAATTGATGTTGCGATTGATGAGTCCATTGACGACTTGATTGAGGTAAGTGAGAAGGACATCGGCCTTGAGATCGTTGGGAATAGGAAGCGCAGCAACGATGATAGGGGTGACGCCGGGAACGGGGATGGTCAAACACCAGAGGCGAATCTGGTCAGATGTGAGCGAGAAACTTGAATGGAATTCAAGTTCTTTGCGCAACTCACCTTGGTCGCCTTCTTGGCCTTGGCTTCCGCAATAACTGCCTTGACTTGGTCCGGATCGGCCACTCCCAGTGGGCCGTCAGTGCTGCCAATGAGGAAGTGTGAGTTCTTCTCCTTATCCCAGTAAAGCCGGAAAGACGGAAAGAGCTTTGTATCGTCGCAGCTCAAATTCACAGGGCCGTCGTATTTCAATGCCGCCAAATGCTCGGCTGCAAGCTCGAAATTTCTGTCTGAAATATCCATGGGAAATCGCGGTTCGCGTGCCTCTTTTGCCCTGGAAACTTCGTTGAGACAGATGGGTGTGCCCGAAAAAAAAAGGCAAATCACCGGAAACTGCGCTCATCTCGCCCTGGGAGATGTTCCTTCAAGGCGCGATATGCGGCGGGACTGTTGATTCGAATGATGTTGCAGAATTCATCGTACGCCGGAGCATACTTGAAATTCTGCATCCCAACACCACGCTCTTCGCGATCAGCCTTCGTTACCATCGCTTCCACCAATCCGTTGAAAACCTTGTTGTCGTATTTGCCCTGTAATGTTCCCTGGGCGTACCTCTCCAATTCAGCAGACATGGCGCGTGTGGGGAGAGACTCCAAGAGGCTGTCCCACAGCTTCATTCGAACACCTGCGCACTGCCCGCAGACTGACATGATTCTGATTGATTACTCGTCCCAATTTGTCCACTTTTTCTCATCAAGCTCTGCCGAACGCCTCGAGGAATTCCCGCTACCTTTAGGTAAGGGTTTTAGGAGCACCCTATTTTCAAGCCCTGCAGTAAATCACATTTTGGTCATTTCCCCCTGCGTAAGCACTGATGCTCTCTGCTAAAACCCTTGGCCTGTTGGCTGCCGTGAGCAAGCGTGTCAATGCCAACAGATGATCGTAATCCTGCTGATTTAGCGTCTGATACCTCCGGTTATTGCCACCAGTTGTCTGCAAATGAACCAAAAGTTGGCTCTTTAAAATTCTGTACATCTCTTTAAATTTTGAATCCAGTATGTATATATCTTCCTGGTGTCATTCAGATGCTTGTTGCATGTGCACCAATGTCTGACTCCAAGCTGGCTCTGTCCGAATATGGGCCATATACTGTCATATGGCACCAAGAGGAGTTCGGAACTGTAAATCACGACACTGACTGGGTGGGTCACTCCCATACCCCTCAAGTCTCCGGGGTCCTGCCAAACTTTTCTCACTTTTTCCAGATGTTTTCTTTCTCTCGGCCGTTTCCCGCGAATTTTGGTTAGCACATAGATATATGTTACCTGAGTTGGATTCCAAAAAACTGTGTATGAGAGAGGTCTGAGAGTCAAGCTCTTCGTGAATTTGTGAAATGTCCGGATCAATCTGGGATCAATCCCGAAAAGGCAGGTGATCTCGATCATGCTTTTTTTTTGCAGCGCGTCTTAAGCGCGTCCTCAGAACGCGTCTCGCTAATTGGGCTGTCTACGTCATGGATCTGAATGCCTCATTGAATGGATTCGGCTGTGATGCATTTCTGGACAGCTTCCCAACCACTTCCACCCCAATTCCCGCCAGACTTCCGCCGCTCATACCCTGGCTCAATGATCCTGTCTGAGAGTCAAGCGCCCCTCCAACTTGGTAAAAACTTTCCGGGATCAGTCAGCAAAGGGATCGGGAAGCCAACACAAACCTTACGCTTTGGTGGCTTCCTCAGACGCAAGACCTGTCAGACGGGGGGTCCATGTGGGTGATTCGTCCTTTCTCTTTCTATCCTCGCGTCTGTCGTAGGTGCGCTCTATTTCATCGGGTTGAGAAGGTTCGTGCTCGTACTCAGAGCCCAGGTCGGACGACGGATACAGATACTGCAGGCGAGGATCGCTATACTCACCTTCGGGAGACTGAGAGGTCATCCAGATTGCTGCTCAATGCGGTAAATCCACGTGCATACATCAGTCTAGATCACAAGTCTATGCCGCTTTGAGTCAAGGACCCCGTAACTCGCCCACCTGCCTAAAGCGGGGGTCGGTATCCGGGATTACAGTTCCGAACTCCTCTTGTATGGCACACATACTGTGCAAAAAGTTTTTTTCACATGTCACGCAAATGACAGCGACAAACAGTGTCAACTTGAAAGTCGGAAGCAACTTTGGGAACAGACTGAGGTGCAGCAAGCACTTCAACAGGATACAACCTCATGAATTGACGACTTCGAAATGTACCAACTTGGCAAATGCAACTTCAGGTTGCGTGACATGTTGCAACTTCCCGTGATGCAACTTGGATTTTGTGGTATTTATTTAGTTGCAACTTGAATGGTTGGGGTCTTCGATAGGCTTCAAGCTCACTTAGGCAGGCAGCAGCTTTGGTCTTAGATATTTTGAGTAACTGAGTCTGTATATAATAAATATAATGTCCCACTGGGGGAAGGCTCCCCCAGACCCCTCCCTCTTCGCTGGCGCTGCCCTTTCTGCTGGCGAGGGGCCCTTTCGCTGGTGCGGCCTTTTAGGTAGAATGGCCATTCTGAGGGCGATCCAAATTGGTTGGATGACCGATTAAAGTATTTTGGTCTTTCAGTGCGAGAACCCTTGCCAACTTGGAGAGGTTTCTGGCCAAAATATAACCCTCGGACCGATTTTTCGACTTTTGGAGTTGCGGCAACAGTGGCTCAAACCATTTCGTTTTCGTTTGTGGCCGAGCCTAAATTAAATGGAAACGGAAGGAAAACATTTAAAAACCGTTAAACCGTTTATAAACGGCATTTTTTCAGTACAATCAAACTTCAATTTTGTGGCAGCAGGGAAACAGGACTGTTCTGTCAGCAAAAGACCGCCTCGACCTCACCACCTGCCCTTGTGGCATACCGAACCCCTGCCCGGCTTCAACGCCGCGATTCCTACCAGGACGACTTACCGCGTCCCCCATCCGACTCAGAAGACGAGTCCGAGCTATTCCACTCGGTCGTCTCCCTTCCACCCAGCCTCCCTCCATCGGCATTCCAGTCGATAACCCGCATTCACCACTCCGCAAGACCACCTCCTCCTCACCGTGCAGTATTAGCGCCCCGACCAACGCAGCTAATCGCAGCTGTGTCCCCACCTTCACCTCCGAAACCCCTTTCACCAGCGCCGATTGAGATGTCGCGCCCCCAGACCCCCGAACACCCCATGGAAGAGGAAGCCCCTCCCCGAGTAAAATATGTTCCAGTCCCCGTTCCGGGATGGAACGGAGAAGAACAACCCCCGCGTTCGGGATCCTCGAGGATCTCTTATGCAAAGACTCCGCCGATGTTCGACGGGAACGAAAAATCCAAGTTTGAAACTTGGTGCGACGCCCTAGACAACTACGTCTGGGCCTACGTCTCGGAATTCAACACCGAGAAGAAGAAAATCGCCTTCACGGTGTCCTTACTGGGCCGAGAAGACGGAGCCAGGTGTCCGGCGTCCAACTGGGCGCGGAACTGGAAGAAGAAGGCTCGAAGGCAGAATGCCTTCGAGGAGAACTGCAACTTCCCAGAATTTCTGGAAGACTTAGCAGAGACGTTTGCCGACGGAAACGGCACCCAGACGGCGCATATGCGCTTGACCACCACACGCCAGGGCAAGACCGCCCTATCTATCTGATCCTGGAATGTGGCCCCACATTCCATTTTCCCTAAGCCCCAGCACCAGAATCTGGCTGCTTCCCCTTTCCTCCTTTCCTCGCTGAACCCCGTTTTCGGCGTCTTTTACTGTCTTCACCCTCTCCTTTCCCTGATCTGGCTGCTTTTTAACGAGAATGTGACTGCTTTAACGAGAATGTGGCTGCTTTAACAAGAATGTGGCTGCTTTAACAAGAATGTGGCTGCTTTAACAAGAATGTGGCTGCTTTGACAAGAATGTGGCTGCTTTTAACAAGTGGCTGCTCGCTCGGGAATGTGGCTGTTTTCCATCTTCTTCACCGCAATCTGGTTGCTCTTTTCCTCAATGATGAGCGGGGCAATTTTGCGCTCTGGAAAAGCGCCGAGTTTGCGTCAGGACAAAGGGAAGACAAAGGAAATATAATAGAAAACAGGGACATTACCTATTATTTGGGGATTGAATAATACGGGAGGGTCCTGGGTACAATGGAAGGGGCAGTTGGCAAACAAGAGTAAAGGGTGGACAGGCGTCGCTCACCTGTGCGGGAGACAATGGGAGTTGACGGTGGCGGCCGCGGAAATTAACTGTCAGAAAGGCAGTGCTGAGGGTCACGTGACCGTTGGGTCTCTCGCGTTTTGGGATCAAACGAGTCTTGGACGCGACGGTTGGCAAGGGTTGACGCGTTCTGACGCGTCAACGGACAGCCTTTGACGAAAGGAGGTGTATGGTAGTCAACATAGCCTCAGCTACTGTGGAGACGACCAGGGGAACACGTCGAAAGTCGACTACGGGCAGTGGTGTAGTCAAGGGATGAGGGATATGGGTCCCAACGCCGCACCGAAACCTAGCAACTAAATGTTTCAGTGCTAGGTTTGCTTAGGTAGCAGTCTATTTATTAGCTACAAACATTAGAGGTATAAAAGGGCCAGGGAATGTAGTAGTAAAAATAATACACCTTGCCCAGATCTACTCTGTGTCTCGCGTTCTCGCTCTCGCTCGCTCGCTCGCTTTTGTTTGAAGGATTATTGAAGGGATTTACGGATTTGAAGGAAACAGATTAACGGGAACGGATTAAAGGAACGGATCAGAAGGAACGGGAATTTCGGTTGAAGTTGGGTTGATTGGATTTGGACGACGAACACGCTATTGAATTTTCGACTACACCACACACATTTTGCTACATCTTCGCATCTGTGGTTTCCTGCCACACGAACCCCGAACCACATCTACAAAGCTTTTGATTTTGGTTGATTAGTTGAGCTTCTGGATAGGAGCTTCAACGACGCACCGATTTCGATCCTTTCATCTGGAGCCCACCGCGAGGGGTGGTTCATTTGATACAAACTTGATTGTGCTGGTCACGATCTTCAACTAGCTCAACAGCTATCGCTTACACCAACATTTCTGCGGGCAGAAATTCGGCGCGAGCACCTATCGAACGAGGGAGAGACGAGGTTAGAGAACGAGTACGCGCACGCTTGACAGCGTACGCAGCAAGAAGAAGAACGGAGCAGAACCATCTAGGCATCGCAGGCGACGCCAGGACTGTTAACAGCGAAGAGCATTCATTAGACGAGTTACCTTACGGCGACGAGTCCCTGTTCGACGTTGAACCAGACTTTGACGAAGAAGATTCGGTGGATCTAGGATTTATTCTCAGACCCATCACACCCGACACTACAACAACAATGGCGAACGTACAGCAAGCACCGGCTGGAACCGGTGTAGCAAGCTTCAAAGTTCCGCGGCCTTGGGAATCGAACGTCCCTAAGTTCGCGACGGAGGATAAAGAGGATCTGCAGGACTTCATCGAGCAGGTCAATGATATCATCAACCTGGCTCAGATCACGGACGAGCAGGAGATGAAGAGGTTAATCACCAGTTATCTCCCGGCCAAGAAGCGCGAGATCTGGCGGGCGCTGCAAGAATACGCGGCGGGGACATCGTACGCGGAGTTCAAGAAGGCGGTCTTGAAAGCGTATCCAGAGGTGAAGGAGGACCTGGATGGGACTTTGGAGGAATTGGTTAGGTTGTGGAGGAGAATAGGATGATTAAGCGCAGCGAGGAGGGGCGGTTGAAGCGCTTTGGAATGCGCTACCGTGCACTGGTCACAAAACTCAGCAAGGCGCCGGCGATTATATTAAACAAGGAAGCCTGTAGGCGCTACCTTGACGCGCTCGAGCGAGGATTCGCAGAGACGTTGAGGATGGCGATCAACACGCGGAATTTAATAAAAGAAGACTTGCTTCAATTGGGAGGCAACGCACCTGCACCAGCTCAACCAAACGCGGTTGACCACCGAAAAGAGGACCCGATCCTCTTGGACGAGTTGATCAAGATGGCGGAGCGACTAGCCAACAAAGGCAGCGCGGAGACAACGTGGGGAGAAGAAGACGAGCCCGAGTATAAACGCTCGGACCGATTCCCGACTGTCAAAATAGAGCGCAGAGACGCGCGGATTGATGAGCTTGGAGGAGAACTATCAGGGCTGAGAGATGCTCTGATAATTGCTCAGAAGCAGTCGAAGGCGGCGCATGAGGAATTATTGAAGGCATTTCAAAGTTCCAAAAGCGCTAGTCCGCCTCGAGATGAGGTTGAACCACGCGACCAGGGAGCCAGGAACAGCCCGCCCGCTACGTACAGCCCGGATAGGCAGTACAATAGAGGATACGGTGCTGGGTATGGTGCCCCGATGCAGCGTAGCGTGTGCTACTACTGCGACGGTCAAGACCACTTCGCGAAGGAATGCACGGTTAAGGCGGCCCACATCCACAAGGGTTGGATTGTGGTTGAGGATGGGCAGCAGAGGCTGGCAGATGGAGGATACATTCCCCGAGGAAGGGGACCAGCGGCGACTCGGGTGGAGGAATATTGGCAGCGGAAGGGCGCTGCGGGGCAACACTATAACGAGACGTTCTATGGAGGGGCTTTGGAGGATGAGTTTGACACGCTCAGGGACGAAGTGCGCACCTTGCGCGTCAAGCTCAACCAAGTCCAGACCCGGACGCCGCCATCTTTCAACCAGCCCGCGCCAACCATGCAAATGCAGGCGCAGGTTCAACCCTTCGCGAACCAAGCTGAGTCGACACCCACAGTCAACATGGAGGAATTGGGACGCACCGTCTTCAACATGATGAAGATGGGTGGCGCTGCTCAAGATCAGTGTGTTCAGACACGGAGCAAAACACGCACCGTAGGATTTGCGGACCCGCCGGAGCAGGATTTTTAGAGGCCCCAAGGATGGAGGTGCGGACGAGACCGAATGTCTCTAAGCCTCTGGAGGGAAACAAGTCCGAGAATATTGAAAAGAAAATTCGGGATTTACCGTATCGTATTGTTCAGCCGGTAGGCGCTGGGGCCCGAACCTCGCCGGCGTCCGAAAGCAAAACAGAGCGGCGGTATTTGGATGACTCGAGAAGGGCGTATGAGTTAAAAGCGCCGGTTCAAAGAGAGGGACTCGCCGATGAACTTCTGGAGCGCATCAACAACACAGAAGTTACTGTTAAATTGGGAGATCTGTTCGGGATGAGCAGAGATCTCAGGGAAGGAGAAAAGCTTCAACTTACTCGTACACGGCAGCCGATAAAGGAGCAAGAGCCGAGTCGACCCTCGGATGCGGTGGAGGTTGAAACTCCTAAGATGGTGAACCTGGCGGAGATGGACAGTCAGCTTATGTGCGACGCGATTGAAGTAGGGGACTTACCTGAGGTGCAAGAAGTCTTTGTGACTACGCAGAAGGTCGAAGGGTTGCCTGCAGGATCGATGATCGCGCAGGACCCATACCTGCAATACTTGGAAGGATTGAGCGGCGGGGAGGAACCTAAGCAGATATATGTCGCACGCGACTCGGTACCTTTGCGGGTCACCTTCCCGTACATCAACAGCCAAGGCCCTGTCGAATGCGTGCTGGACTCGGGCTCTCAGATTGTCTCAACATCGCTCGCGCAGGCGCTAGCGTGCGGACTAGTCTGGGATCCCAACATCAACATATTTATGCAGAGCGCCAATGGGCAGCTCGAAAAGTCCATGGGACTAGCTAGGAACGTACCTTTCCGATGGGGTGAACTGAAGGTGTACCTTCAAGTTCACGTCATCCGTGAGCCAGCGTACAAGGTGTTGCTGGGAAGGCCATTCGACGTATTAACGAAGAGCCGCACAAACCATGAGTGGGGAAGTCAGCTCTTAACGCTGACAGATCCAAACACGGGGGTTCGTGGACCGTGCCGACCTACGACCGCATTAAGGAGGAACCCAACCCGGAAAATAAAACAAAAGCACCAGAGGTTCGCCAAGGAACCTCTCAGCAGGTTTTTCGCAGACCCTCGAGGATCTGACCGTGCCAGGTCAAGGAGAGGAGTTGGCGTTTATTCTGGGATTTGACGACGAGCAAGAAGTCAAGATCGAGAGGATTTACCAGCCTAGGGGAGGATTAATGACGGCGGAGAAAATAATAGAGGCGTACGTAGCAGCTTCGAGGGATGCAGAAGGGTTGAAAGAGGATGAGGTTGCGACCAATCTGTTCGATGGGTATCGAACACAGAACGTCGAGGAGCTAGGAGGAATTCCGCACAAGGTGTTCGCGAATATCCTGGTTAAACCTGTGAAGCGATACAAGGACATCAGGAAGGAGGAGCAGAAAGTACGCACCTGGCACTCGGCAGACACGGATGTGCGCTGCGATTGCATGCAGGTGGTTAACTTCGCCTGTCCTGAGTCACAGGAGGAAGAGGAAACTGCCGAGGCATCAGTATCGGTATTTGCGGGAAAGAAATATAAACCGGTCGGGCTTAAAGTCCGGCCTGTGTACACCGAGCTGCCGGATCAATATCGAATCAGACGGGAAATAAAGGGTGATCCGCTGGAAGGATTACCGATGTTGAACCCGAAGCCGAGAGAATTTGAACCGAAGGGGCGGTACACAGCGGAGAGGAAGGAAGACGTTGAAAAGCGGCATGGGGAGTTCCTGTGGCCGGAAGAAATGAAAGCGCTACACGAAATTATTAGCAGCCATGAACAGGCTTTCGCGTGGAACGACGAGGAGCGGGGAAGCTTCCGCCAGGATTTCTTCCCACCAGTAGAATTCCCGCTGGTGGAGCACGAGGCATGGGTTGAGCGTAGTATCCCCATCCCTCGAGGGCAACTAGAGGAATTCTGCAAAATTATTAAAAAGCGTCTGGATGCGGGAGTCTACGAACCTTCAAACGCTTCGTATCGAAGCAAGTTTTTTGGGGTATTGAAGAAGGATGGACGGAGCATCCGGCTAGTGCATGCCTTGGAACCGTTAAACGCAGTCACCATAGCTCACTCGGGGTTACCGCCAGCGACGGAGGAATTGGCAAACCACTTCGCAGGGAGAGCGTGTGGTGGTTGCCTTGATTTATTCTCGGGCTATGATCATCGGGACATCGCGGAAAAATCGAGGGACTTTACCACTTTCCAGACACCGTTCGGGGCGCTCAGACTCGTCAAACTCCCGCAGGGGTGGACAAATAGTGTGCCAATATTTCACGACGACGTCACGTATATTTTGCAAGAAGAAATACCACATGTTACGATGCCCTACATCGACGATGTGCCTATCCGGGGACCAGGATCGCGCTACGAGTTACCAGAGGGCGGCTGCGAAACACTATCGGAGAACTCGGGCATTCGCCGATTTATCTGGGAATATTTCGCAGACTTGAATAGGATAATTCAACGCGTGAAATATTGCGGAGGTACCTTTTCGGGCGCCAAATCGGTACTGTGTGCGGAGGAGTTCTTTGTGGTGGGGCATTTATGCTCGTTTGAAGGAAGGAGACCCGACACAGATAGGATCGGGGTCGTCTTGAGATGGCCGCCGTTGAAGGACGTATCGGAGGTACGACAGTTTCTGGGTACGGTGGGAGTAATGCGCATGTTCATTAAAGACTACGCGTTGCTGTCCAGACCGATACAGAAAATGACGCGCAAGGATGTGGAGTTTGAATGGGGCGAGGAACAGGAGTCAGCGATGGAGAGGTTGAAACTGGCGTTAGGAAACGCACCTTGCCTGAAACCGCTCAACTACGACTGGGACTCGGACATAGTCCTCGCTGTCGACACATCTTGGATGGCGGTTGGTATTCAAATCTACCAGACCGACCCTCACGACCCGAAGAAAAGGTACTACGCTAAATTCGCGTCAATAACTCTAAATCGGCGAGAGGCGGAATTCTCTCAACCAAAGCGGGAGTTGTACGGTTTGAAGCGGGCGTTGGAATCGATGCAGTATTGGCTGCTTGGCTGCCGGCGATTGGTGGTCGAGATGGATGCCAAGTACATCCAGGGGATGTTGAACAACCCGGGTATGGGACCCAACGCAACTATAAACCGTTGGATTGAGCAGATATTAATGTTCAAGTTCAAACTTAAACATACCAAGGGCGTTAACTTCCCACCTGATGGACTGTCGAGACGAGAAGCGCAGCCGGGAGATGAGGAGTGGCCGAGGTTTGACGATGAAGATGTGGAACCAAACGGGCCACCAAGTAGGCACGAAGAATGGGACTACTTTGGGGAACAGCCATTGGAACTAGAGGAATTTCAGCATGAGATTGATACCCGTGGAGGGTACTTACAAGAAATCAGGAGGGCGGCGTCCAGCATACGGGACTTCGACAGCGAGTTAAGCCTGGCGCGGTCGGACCAGCGGCTAACGGAGGAGTATGTAAAAGAATGCCATGAAGCGGAGGGACTAATCGTACCAGCTTACGTTCAAGTAACTGATGTCGAAACGGGGATGTTACCGGATGGAAGCCTACGGAATGAGGAGGAGGCAAGAGAGCCATACGACGAGGAACATCGGAGCAAAGGAGCGCGCCGTCAGGACGAGAAAATACTCCTGATAGCGGAATGGTTGAAGGATCCTTTAACTTGTCCCGAAGAGATACGGGGCGAGCAAGAATATAAACATTTTGTGCGCTACGCTTCCAGGTTCTTCTTGTCAAAAGAAGGGAAGCTGTGCAGGAGAGAAAGGGACTCACCGAGTCGACTGGTTGTGCAAAAGGAGCACCGCATGTATATGATTCGCGCGGCGCATGATGCGCTCGGGCATCGCGGAGGTTTTGCTACGACTTCGCTGCTGGAGCAGAGGTTCTGGTGGCCGGATCTTGAAGGCGACGTACGGTGGTATATAAAAAGCTGCCGACTTTGTCAGAAACGCCAACTTGCAATTTTGAAAACACCACCGGTCATCTCGGCGACACCTAGTATCTTCAAGAAAATTCACACCGATGTGATGCACATGTCTGAAAAGTCGAATCAGTGCGGTTACATCGTGGACGCAAGATGCGCGTTGACCAGGTTTCTGGAAGCGCGGGGATTGCGCGAGCAGACAGCAAAGAATATAGGACTATTCTTGCTCGAGGATGTAATTTGTCGGTGGGGATGCCCGACGTGGATTGTCACGGACAATGGAACCCCGTTCCTCGCCGCGATGGAATGGCTAAAAGATAAGTACGGGATACACGGGATAAGAGTATCGCCGTACCATTCGCAATCCAATGGGGTTGTTGAGAGAGGTCATTGGGACCTGCGCCAGTCATTATATAAAGCCACCGGTGGAAATTTACACCAATGGTTTTACTTCCTGCACCAGGTGTTATGGGCAGATCGTGTAACGACGCGTAGAGGGATGGGGTGCTCACCGTATTTTGCGGTATGCGGCGCGCATCCAGTTTTACCGCTCGATGTTGCAGAAGCAACGTGGATCGCCGAGTACCCAGATCATCTGGTATCCACGGATGAGCTGGTGGGGCTTCGCGCTCGCGCGCTGGCCAAGCACGCCGTCCATGTTGAAGAAATGCGGGCCAGGATGGCCGCAATCAAAGTCAAAAGCGCGGAAGAATACGCTGAAAAATATAAACATGTTATTAAAAATTATGAGTTCGAGCCAGGAGACGTCGTACTTGTGAGGAACACAGTCGACGAAGGATCTCTGAGCGGGAGGAATAGGGATCGCTGGTGGGGACCGTTAGTGGTGGTTAGAAGGACGAGAGGCGGTGCGTACATCGTGTGCGAGTTTAACGGCGCAGTCTGGCAGAAAAAGATTGGGAAATTCAGAGTTATTCCGTACCAACAAAGACAGAAACTCACCATCGGGCCGCACATTGAGGAGCTTATAGATGTGTCGAAGGAGACGTTAGACGAAATAGAAGACGAGCCAGACACCTATGGAGGCAAGGACTTGCAATTCGAAGGTGTCTCGATGCGAAAACTCAATCGGGAGGACTCGGAGCCACACGGGGCTGAAGAGCTCGACGAAGAATAAAAGACTCAGATATTCCAATAAGAACAAGAAGGCGCCGGCGCCTGAAATAAATATTGGGTATACGAGGGTACAAGTCATAAATTATATACGGTCGCGGAGTCTCAGTCCAGAGACTCACACAAAAGGGCAAAGGGCGACCAGGTGGTCGGAGGCGGTGCAGTAATAGCAACGCTTAACCTTCCTGAGGAACAAGGGTCAAAATAAAAATAAAAATAGAAAGGATAAAGAAGAAGGGGACGTACTTGTGGAAGGGATGGCGGATCAACCGGTTCGGGTTGACGGAGGGCTTGGAGTTGCCAATAAAGTTCCTTCTGGGCCGAGGCGAGACGGCGCATTTCGGCCTGGACAGCAGCCAGTCGTCGACGAACCTGGTCTTCGGAGAAGGTGGGGGCAGGCCGAACGGACGAGGAACGAGCTGGAGGGTGTTGCACTGGACGACTGGGGCGTGCGTAGGGAAGGTCCGCTGGAATCGGAAGGTTAATAAAACCAAGAAGAATTAGTTGAAGTAAAAAGAAATGCCCACCGGCTGACGATGAACTGTCCTCCCCCGCTTCCACCCGCCGCCTTTTACGGGGAGTCGGTGTTGACCCAGGGTGAAGTCCGGCACGAGGTCCGGTAGGGAGAGGCTTGGTGATAACGGAGAGCTGGGCTGGAAACGAGAATAGGTTCAACACCATCACCAAGGACTAAAAATAGAAAGGCACGAACGGGGACGTGATGCGGCGCTCCCAACGTCAACCTGCCCAAACGAAAGCCGAGTTCACCGAGAGGCGATAAAAGAACAGCTGAACACACTATAAGTAATGAAAAGAAAAGGTGGACAGGAAGGCAGGACGAGCTTACCCTGAGAACTGGGCTGGGCCTGGCTAGGATCGACCTTGATGGGGCTCGAAGGAGGATTCTGCTTGGAGTTAGGTGAAGAAGAATAAGATAAGGGCAAAAGAAATACGCACCATAGCAACACGCAGGGGCTCGTCCGCGCCAGACTCGTCACTGCTCGAGGGAATAGAGACGGCATCCTCGTCGGGAGAGGCCGGTGGCTGGGTAGAAAATAAATCAGCACAAAGGAAGCACGAATGAAAGGGATAAAAACAGACCTTGGTGTTAAGGTTTGAGGCGTGCTCAAGAGCGGCACGGCGCTCAGCGCTAGCGGCCATCCCTTCAGCTACTCGGATACGGTCGGCATTGGCGCGCTTGCGCTCCCGGAACGTTTGACGCTTGCGGAGGATCTCGCCGGCGAAATCTTGAATGGAAACAAAGGCGTCGCTGAATGGAGTACCAAGCCGCGCGCTACTAGCGTGCATCATTGCGCGAATGGAGAATACGCATTCGCCAAGCTCAGGGATAAGCACGAAGGAGGCAACTTGAGGACGAAACTGGAGCTGCGGAAAGGAGAAAATAAAATAAAATACCGGAGTAAAAGAAGAAACTCACAACGGTGTTGGCGGATTCAACGAGGAAGGCGTCCTGATCAACAGGATCCTCATATTTGGTAGCATGGACGATCTTGAAGAGCTTGCGGACCACGGCCTCGTCGACTTTGGAAAGAGAGCCAGGGAGCACGGAAACCATGTTGAGAAAAAGGCGAACTGAACCAGCAGTTGAAAGTTGGGAGTTAGACTGGAAGGGGAATGAAGAAATGACGATGAACGAACGCACCTTTATAGCTGCTCCAACTGGGACAGTTGAGACATATGAAAAGGGGAGGGACAATGGGAAAATTCCGCAAGGACACGTAGGACACGTATCCACAATGGAGAAAATTTCGCGATGAGGTGGCGTTTCAAAAATGTGAAATGCAAACGTGTAGACAACATGAAACAACAAAAGCGTTAACCACGGGCATCGCAACAAGAAACGAGGACACGTACCAAGAGCCTGTGAGATAGGCAGGTAGCAGGAAGGCGGAACGATTGAAACACGGAAATGTTTCGACCGGTTTTCACACGATTAATCCCGGCGTGCCCCTTCGGGAAGCGCCTCGGTCCGAGAACAAGACCTCAAAAAGTACATCGTTGCGCCGAATCCCCGAGGGATGTTTATTCAAGAAAGATAAGCTACAAGAAGAAGGAGCTACAACAAAGTACAAGAAAACGAAGCATAAAATAAGTAGGGAACGGCACGCGTATAGGACGCAAATCTATGACAACATAGCACCAAAAAGGGACTGCAAACGCTCTCCGACAACTTGCAGAACGAGGGGATGGACTCGGGTCTCAACGCCGAGCGCGAGGAAGCGGAGAAGGACGGCGGGGTCAGAGGCAGCGGCAAGTGAATGATATCCCCGAACGGCGATATCACGGGTGGCGCGGGAATTCACCTAGAAGCGCGATGAGGAGACGAGGATAAAAGAGCAGGAAGGACACGCACCAGGAAACGAGAAATAGCGCCCTCGGCGCCGCTGTAGAACCAGGCCTGAACCCGCTCGAACTCGCGGTCTAGAAAACCAGGGAAAGAGGTTAGTAAAGCCGCGGGCGAAGTAAAGGGAGCGGCGCACCAAACAAGGAAGGAGCGAGGCGGTTGTCACGAACGGCCTTTACAAGACCGTCGCGTTCGTCAAGGAGATAGAGGTCGCGGCAGCGCTGGAGGTTCTCGATAAACCAAAACGGGTCGGCCCAATTACAGTCCGGGATGCCTAGGACGGAACAAGGAGGGCATGGGACCCCGGCCTCGGTAAAAGAACAAGCGACGCCCATTTCAGCGCAATTAGCGCATTTGGGGATAACCTTGAAGAAAATTAAGGTTGCGGACGAGAAGGAGAAATGAAACACGCACCATTGGCTGATGCTCTATCAGCTTCAAAACTCTCCCATCGTCGATGCCGAGCGGAGAATCGGATACGTGAGGAAGTTGACGATGACCGTGGGCGTCGTAGATAACAACAAGGGGATCATTAACCGGAGGAATGACCGGGAGGACAAAGCCATCAGGAATCGACGGCGTGGAATGAGACGAAGGTGGCATCGGCAGAAGTGCCCGGCGCGGATGGTCGAATACGGAGCGAGCGGAGCCGGAGGAGGAATCAGACGATGAAGAGGCCATGAGATGGTGGCGAAAGTATGTACAAAAAAAAAAAAAAAAGGGGGGAATTAGAGTGGGGAAAAACGGCGTGGAATGAGGGGCAAGTGGCGGCGGCGGAGTTTTATGCTCAAACAACAGGGCTGTGCAAAACAATGGTGTCAATAAGAGAATGGACGACACGAGAATAATGCTCGCACCTGTACGAGGGAACGGGACGAAGACAGGGAGGCAAAACAGCTGGACCCCGACGAGAAAAGAACTATGGGAGAAGTTAGCAGCTTGTTCGTGTACAAAGCAGACGGCAACAAGGAAAAATCGAAGCCATGAGAAGAACGAGCTAGTGACATGAAGTCAACTAGTGTCGCGACGCGAAGTCAACGACAGCACAAACGTGGAGTCTGCACGAGTCGGATTTGGAGACCAGAATGAGGGGAGCGGGCCCGGAAACTAGCACGCCGCTGGCTTGCCAGCGGGTGGTGGCCGGAAGCAAGAGAGAAAGGGTGGAACAGCGCCCACAGCACAGCCTTGATGGGTGTTCTTTCGGAGACTTCCGTGATTGTATACCAAACAATTATTTCAGTGGACTGAGGACAGTCCAGGTTTATGAATAGGGGAGATGATGAGCGGGGCAATTTTGCGCTCTGGAAAAGCGCCGAGTTTGCGTCAGGACAAAGGGAAGACAAAGGAAATATAATAGAAAACAGGGACATTACCTATTATTTGGGGATTGAATAATACGGGAGGGTCCTGGGTACAATGGAAGGGGCAGTTGGCAAACAAGAGTAAAGGGTGGACAGGCGTCGCTCACCTGTGCGGGAGACAATGGGAGTTGACGGTGGCGGCCGCGGAAATTAACTGTCAGAAAGGCAGTGCTGAGGGTCACGTGACCGTTGGGTCTCTCGCGTTTGGGATCAAACGCGTCTTGGATGCGACGGTTGGCAAGGGTTGACGCGTTCTAACGCGTCAACGGACAGCCTTTGACGAAAGGAGGTGTATGTAGTCAACATAGCCTCAGCTACTTGGAGACGACCAGGGGAACACGTCGAAAGTCGACTACGGGCAGTGGTGTAGTCAAGGGATGAGGGATATGGGTCCCAACGCCGCACCGAAACCTAGCAACTAAATGTTTCAGTGCTAGGTTTGCTTAGGTAGCAGTCTATTTATTAGCTACAAACATTAGAGGTATAAAAGGGCCAGGGAATGTAGTAGTAAGAATAATACACCTTGCCCAGATCTACTCTGTGTCTCGCGTTCTCGCTCTCGCTCGCTCGCTCGCTTTTGTTTGAAGGATTATTGAAGGGATTTTACGGATTTGAAGGAAACAGATTAACGGGAACGGATTAAAGGAACGGATCAGAAGGAACGGGAATTTCGGTTGAAGTTGGGTTGATTGGATTTGGACGACGAACACACTATTGAATTTTCGACTACACCACACACATTTTGCTTCATCTTCGCATCTGTGGTTTCCTGCCACACGAACCCCGAACCACATCTACAAAGCTTTTGATTTTGGTTGATTAGTTGAGCTTCTGGATAGGAGCTTCAACGACGCACCGATTTCGATCCTTTCAATAGTCTCCTTAGTGGCTGTGTCTGACTTCTTTAGTGGCTGTCCCTATACTTCGTTCACTTTTTCCTTACCCCTTTAGTGGCTGTGTGGCCTAGGGCTGTGCTGTTTTTATTTATTTCTGTCTCTTTTCCTTGGTGTAACCATCCCATGCCGCTCATTCAGAGGGTAAAAACATTAATAAGTCTAGTATATACCTCCTTCCAAGTCCCCCAGCAAATTTTCAATATTGCCCTGGACCTGCCGAAGTAAATACAAGAAGTATTGACAGATGTGCTGCACTCACCATTTGTACCACCGTCTGCATCCAGATCGCGGTGGATCTGCGTGATAGTAACGGAATCACATCAAACGGGGTGCACCAATAGTACGAAGCAAAAATAAAATGAAGTGGTGTTAGAAAACTGAGAAATATAAAGAGACATGATACACGCACTGGGAGTACACCTTCTGGTCCAATAAATCACAAGATGTGTTCCCTCCCCAGTTCACAACGTCGTTGATGTACGAAAGTAGGGTTAAAGTGAAGATGCTGCACAAGGAATATTCTGAGTGCCGAGTTTTACCCAGTTGAAGTTGACTTGAATTTAGGACAGAAAACCGTCCACTTTTGAGCGCAATTTTGGCCTGCTGGCAAGATTTGTGGGTAGATGTCGCTGCATTGCTTCAAATGTCGATTTGGTGTATTTTCCAGCAAATCCAGTCGCCAACAGAGCAAAAAGCAAAGGGAGGTGTGTCTTGACTACTCCAGGAATGTAAAGACAAAATTTCGAGGGCCGGGCTTTTGTAGACGAGCGGAACGACATAGATGTAGTTGTGGATGGCAGAACAGCGGCGTGGGAATGTTATCTGCCGTTGCGTGTTATCTGCCATCCCCGAATTATCGAGCTCATTCCAAAATTATGAAGAGGCAGAAAGCCTCCATATTCGTTGTTACATCTTCTGGATTATTGTCCCGAATTTAGAGGGTGGGGATATGAAGTTGCGGGCAGCTGTGGCAGATAACACACAACCACTGGGCAGATAACACCCAGCTGATCGGATCTTGAACCCCATCAAGTGCGCCCGCTCGTAACCAAGTTCGGTGATGGCGCGTTTGGGGCTCACCATATGAATCTTATACGCTGCATGAAGAGTGTTCTCTTCCCTAATTTATGCATGCTTTCTGGTCAGAATTTATTTCTCCACTCCCTGAGGGCTGGTCAGTTCTTTTATTGTCGGTATTCAACACGATTATTCGCGACAACACCGTTTCAAACTCCGCACGGCATCATATTTCTGGCAGGTATCACAACGGCACCTGCATTCAAGAAAATACCAAGCTAAAGACTCAAGAAGGTGTAAAAGTACGACACATAGTGTATGGTTTTTTTCCTCTATCTCTTGACCCCAAAAATAAAAATAAAAATAATGGGTGGGTTTGCCATCATTTGGGCCAGCATCCGTGTAACTCGCTCAGAGGCATTTATTCCCCATCATTGAGGATAAGCAGGAATGTGTCTCATAAATTCTAGACTACTACTAGCACCAACATATCTGTTCTGGAAGATTAGACATGTTTGCGCCAACCGAACTTCAACTGTTGGTGGTCGGTTGCGCTCTGTTCTTGATTCGGCCTGACAGCGGCACGAGGGAGACGTGGGAACTGCCAGAGGCACACCGATGATCCTGCTGACACACGCCGGAGGTACTGGATCTAATTAGACCAATCGAACTATGACTCTTCAGTGCCCAGGTCCGATATAACTTGAATTCAATATAACAAGAACCCCCATCTTGGCCTGTGGGCGGTTCTCAAACTGGTCGTGGCAATTGTGAGACCGCGCCAGTATTTCCTATTTCTATTGCGATGCAGAACCGGGCGAACGGTTTTGCGGCCAATTGAAATCGCATTGGACTGCGATACTCATTGGTCCAATGGGTAAATTCCGGCAATCTCCTTCCCTGAACAAACCCCCAGTACGCCCTTGCAGAGTGAACATGGAACCAGGAAAAAAGAGTCCTCACACCCTGACATCGACGATGCGGCCGCCATCCTCCACGAGTTCCTGTCCACGTTGATTCTCTCCGTCCAGAAAGAAATAGATGGGGAATTGAAGGACGTGATGAAAAAGGACCACAAAGCTGCCTGTGCGGACGCCGCCATTCAAGCCCACGAGACGGTGACGCCCTCCAAGCCTTCACCAGCCGACCCGTATAGCCATCCTGCAGGAGTTGATGTACATGCGGCAGCAGCGGCGCACACAGCCCTGGATGAGGTCGATCGTCGGTCTCGTTATGCCGACGAAGATCATCGGTGTACTCCGAGCTGACCCGCTTGGCATCAAGCAATGTACTTTCAGCCGAGATTGCAGCCGCGGCGTCCTAGACAGTGTCCGTGTCTGCCTAGGCCTTGTCCGATCAAATCGTCTCCAGTGTGGGCAACATGAGGCCTCCAAACCCGACCATCGAAGACACGACCGTCCAAGATGGCATGCAAAATTCAATGAACATAAAACTGTGCTCCTTCCTTTTGGGAGGTCCTCCTATCGCCAGAAAATCATTAGAGAAAGACAAATTAATAATCACTCCCCAATCGGTGAGATCGACCGAACTGTTAGAATTGTACCTGATGGCGAAAGCTGCCGGATGTTAGGTGCTTGGATCGGAAATGACATCCCTTATACCACACCATGGCCTTTAGTCCTGAAAAAATTAATGCAGACCTCATGCGTTGGCAAGCAACAAACCCTTCTCTAGAAGGGAAGCCCACATCATCAGTATGGTGATTGGAGGTCGAACACAATATCTCACCAGAGTCCAAGGAATGCCGAAAGACATTGAGGACACACTTGAAAAATTGATACGCTCCTTCCTATGGGAAGGAAAAACAGCCAGAGTTTCACTGGAAGCAATGATCCTACCAGTCATCGAGGAGGCAAAGCAATTTTGGACATCGCTCTCGTAAACAAAGCCATTGATCTTTGGAATCTTCAATGCTACCTGTGCAAGGAGAGGATCGAGCACTGTGGTGCTATTTTGTTGACTACATACTCCGAAAATACTTGGAGACTAGCTACCTAAACATTAGGCCCGTCAAATCATGAACATTTTGTGAATGATATACATTTCCCGATACCTAGATCAAACAAATTTCCTGACGACCTCAAGCGCATGATCTCTGCAGCTCAGGAATTCAACCTGAAATTTACAGCACTCTCGATTGACCGTGAAGTGCAACTCGACATGCCAATATGGAAAACCCTGCTGTACGGGATCCAACTTACAGAAATGCCTGCCTTCGTGGTGCTGCAACCTGCCTCCGAAATTTCACGAGTTCGCACGCTTCGGGATGCATTGCTAATTGCAACAGAAAAACTACGGTGCCTAGGCGGCCACACACTATAAGCCTAGTGGCATTGGACGGAAAAATTGTGGATGTCCCCTTGTAATAGAGATCGAAATGAACTTGGTTGCGACACACCGGCAAATGCATTGACACTGCCAGATATTGATAGACTGTATTATGCCAAAGTGGAATCCACTGCTCCGACGGCCGACCTTGTGATGATATCAAAACTGACAGCAGGAATTGGAAAATCTGCAACAAGTTGAAATTGATAACCAATGACCTACGATCCGAACTTCAGATTATACAGGCCGAAAATGGCTTCCGCATCTTTGCTGGGGACGATTCCATGAATGAGATTGCTGCAAGACCACAAGGCCAACTGAACCACCCACTAATTTAACAACAGCCATTGTACATATCAAGGTCATTCGTGCTGGTCAATATGACCCCCAATTATCGCAAGATTCAAACTTACTTCAGATGACCTCGATGAGGATACAACTGTACACCTCACATTTGACAACCCATCCATAAAATTGAACTTTAAATCGGGAATATTGGGTGCTACACTCGCCTTGCTGCAGCAAATCCCAAGCAATATCCCCTTACTATTATGTTCTTCATCTGACTTTTTGCTCAAAGCACTGATTCAGGAGTGAACAAAATCTGAAAACAACATGTTAGACCCAAATTTCCTACTCTTCAAAGCAGTATTTGCAGCGCTAAACGAGCGTGTTGCATGGACACAGTTCGAGCAAGTGACAAACACTTTCCCCGTCACTGTGGACATTGATTCATGTGCTCCACTTGAGGTTGATACTCAAATCGATTTAATGTTCAGCTGTCCTGGTATTATAATCTCACAAGGCTCACAGCGAATCTTTACAAAAATCATCAAGGGCAGCTGCCCAGAACCGCTGAGAAAGGCGACTTTCATCAACCTAGACCGGATCCGGTGCTCGGTTTCCGATTACACTCCAACAGATGAACAGATTTGGAAATCTATATGTTCAACAAATTTGAGACGACTCCACCGCAAATTATTCTGGAAGTCAATTCATAACATTTCAGAGTTGGTGACTTTTGGACACATTTGATAATCTTGAAGCATTTGCGGTCTGTCCAACATGTGGTGTCCTGAGAGCCTGGAGCACATTGCTATGGAATGTGAGGCCTCCAGTGCAAATTAATTTGGCGACTGACCGAGGAACTCTGGGCCATGAATTATTCCAAGTGGCCTCCCCTCAGCTTGGGACTCATCTTGGGTTGCAACCTTGTTAAATTTAAACACTCAAATGGGAAAATTATCCCTGCTATGGGACGATTATTTGCCATTCTGGAATCCACAGCTTGGCACACAATCTGGAACATTCGGAATGATAAGGTTTTGAAGAGCCCACACCGTAACATTACAGATGTTGAGATTCACAATAGATGGTTGAAATCTGTTAATTCCGCACTGGGATGAGATCGAATCCTCACCAATAAAATGAAATTTGGTAATCTGTGCTGAATAAAGATCTTGTCCTAAGAACATGGAGTGGTCTACTACTGAATGAAGAGGCTCTGTCGGATGATTGGACATACAGTGCACCCAGGCACTTCCTGATAGCCGCCGGCACGGCGGAGATTTTCTTTGTAATTTTGTCGTATTTTTTTTCTGAAATCAGCTGGCCGAGAAACATCTTTTTATGCATTCAACCCAAAATTTCCCACGGTGTTTCACTTTGCGGGCCAGAAATGTGCCAAAACTATCGGCAATGCACAGCCATCAATCTTCGCGGCAGAGTCCGTGGTCTGGAACGAGTCCAAATCTTATCTATGACGCGGTGCATGAA